>JANAVB010033042.1:0-20673 GCA_029216955.1 Iris pallida | reverse complement strand
GAATAACCAACTGCTGGGTGCCTAGACTTAAGCCAACAGCCGTGCAAGACGACTTAACTTGCGGGACGTGCGAAGGCTATGCCAAGCCTTGCGGGACAAGACCGTGCATGCTTTGTTAAGCATTCATGGGGGCGACGCCTATGACTTAGGCTATTTCAAGTGTCGTGACAAGTCGACGGGACAGTGCATGCTTGGTTAAGCATTCACGCGGGCGACGCCTAACGCTTAGGCTATTTCTCGTGTCGGGGCAACTTAGCAACTTAGGCCAACTTCCTTCTCCCAAGCCACGGGATCGAAGGATCGAGTGTCATTTGAAAGCACGCTGAGCTGACTTCTATGTTGATCGTTGGACCATCTCCATATTCTAGGACACTTCCGACCCGACGGGATTACTCCCTTAGCTATGTTGGTGCGTAGTTTTTATATTAGCCTACTTGTGCGAGTTGAAAACACGATTTATTATGTGCAAGCTAAGATGGAGTAAGTTCACCGAAACTCCCCCACCTGAACGATGTCTCCGGGCGAGCCGTTGCAAGGCTTAGTTCCAACGCCGTCGGCGTTTCGATTCCACCGATTGACTTTGCGGGACGGGGCATTACACGCATGCTTGGCCATAAGACCCCTACGCCATGGCTGCTGCTTGCAGATTACCAATCCCACGCCGCACTCAAGGGTGTAGCAAGTTTCATTTATTTCTTCCATTTCTAACCTAACATATCAGGGAACTCGATGAACCACTTCGGGCAACCCATGATGAGCAAGTTTGGTGATAGGAGGTGGGATCGAAAATCTATCCATTTTCTGGGACAAAGGGTTCACTATTCTGTTTGAGCTAAGTCCGAAAACTCCAAAAACCTGTCCTCAGTTCAGATTGCAGCTGAAACTCGTGTGCATGAAGCTGAAATCAATAGTAATCGCCGGTCAGCCATACATCGGTGGGCAAAGATTTTTTTGTAATGAAGCAAGTGGATCTTTCTTTCTTATTACAAATAAATTTGTGAAACTCCACACCCCCTTCCTTTTCTTTTTTTTCGTTTTTGGGATGTCATGCCAAAATAGTGTATGTAATAAATAAAGGTATCTTTTCCAAAAAATAACTACACTGCTAATAGTTGGCCAGAACCAAAACCCCTAGAAGGGTTCTGGTTTCATAAATTTTTTTATGATGAGGTACACAATCAAAGGCTTATGTCAGTTATCTATATCATTAAGAATAAATCAATGGTGAGTTATCCAAAATGGTACACACACTGACTTGATCACCATGTTCTAATTTCTAAAATGGGCATGGATTAAAAATCATGCAGTTTGGATATCTCTAAGCTTCTGATCAAGTAAATACCAACTGTTTTTTTTTTATAACAGAACAGAAAAGACCACTTGATCCATGAATGCATCTCATTTTTATGGTTTTTGGACAATATAAAAAGTGAGGCCACGATCCTTGGGTCTGGTGCCGCCAGAACGTTATTTTTAGTCGATACAAATTTAGAGTTGAAGATGATAACATGTGGATCACCTTTTTGGATGACACACTATGGGTTCTTGGGGGATGGCTTAGATAACTTGTTGAAGCACTTCCATAGGTGCTTTATCACCATATATACATTTATACTTGCAGTGAGATGGAATCCTTATCTCGAGAATGCCCAATCTGGTGCCCAAAATCAACGATCAACACATCTCATCATGATGTGGTATGCATATGTCAATGGTTTGCATATGTACAGTCATGCATAAAGTTAAATGAAAGTAACTTTTTGTGATGACATTAAACCGATCCAATTTTTGAACACTTGATGGGTTGGAATAATTCAAAAAAAAATGTGTTTTCTTATCTAATATACTGGTTTGAGTATGTTTAATGAATGGTGCTGATCATTTCTTGGGGTTCAAGCCAACTGGGGGTGGCCCAGCGGTAGGGGCCAGTGAGAGAGAAAGGGAGATCCTGGTTCAAACCCATCCCTCACTAAAAAGAAGAAAAGAAAAATACACGTATATCATGATGAATGGTGCTGATCACTGATTGGATCCATCTCAGAGTATTTCTACTCGATTAATATATGGGATCTGTGTGGTGTGTAGTGAAAAAGCCACTTCCCACCCAACAGAAATCATTTTGGAATTTGAACCTTTCCATTCCAAGGAAAGCACTCAACCATACAATTGTGACGCCCTTTCTAGGATTCAACTAATTACATGGTTGCAAATGAGAAGTTTCTTTTAGTTGTCTGTTATTTATATGATCTATTCTAGTATAGTAAATTCTACAATGTAACTTCTTCCACTGATCACTGATTTTTTTTCGTTCAATTTCACAGGTGGTGGTTGTTTCGGGTGAAACAGGTTGTGGGAAAACAACTCAGCTTCCTCAGTATATATTAGAATCTGAGATTGATGGTGCTCGTGGAGCGGGATGTAGTATCGTTTGTACTCAACCTAGAAGGATATCTGCTATGTCTGTATCTGAAAGAGTAGCAGCTGAAAGAGGGGAGAAGTTGGGTGAATCTGTATGCTTTCTGTTTCTTGCTAGTCTTCTTGAATGCTTATTTTCCTTTCTTTGTGCAACTGCAATATTAACAGAATCTGTGTGACCAATTTATGTTGATGGACTTCTGTTTCTAGGTTGGTTATAAAGTTCGGCTCGAGGGTATGAAAGGGAGGGACACTCGGCTACTGTTTTGCACCACTGGGATTTTGTTAAGAAGATTACTTGTGGATAGAAATTTGAAAGGTGTTACACATGTTATTGTAGATGAGATTCATGAGCGTGGGATGAACGAAGGTAGATATTTTGGATGCTAAAGTTTTATTCAAATTTGAAATGGAAAGCTGAACACAGTTGATTTCTCTGTGCCAGATTTTCTTCTAATTGTCCTGAAAGAGCTTCTTCCCCGTCGTCCTGAATTGAGGTTGATTTTGATGAGTGCAACTCTTAATGCTGAGCTATTCTCTTCCTACTTTGGTGGGGCCCCCATGATACATATACCTGTAAGCAAGTGCTCATAGATTCGGTTTTGCTCATGTTTGCAGATATAAGACATACGCAAATTTTGTACTCTTCTTCCAAGGCTAAATTTTTACAGTTGGTCGATATACATGTTTATGATTTATCTTTTATGCTCAGTATATTTTAGTTAGCCATCCCCAAGGTTCATTTTAAAATATCTTACAAGTCTATTTTTGATTACAAATATTTTGCGTCTAGTTTCTGATTACTCATGTTGACTGATACCTGTATATATCTGACAAATTATTGGGTATGAAGTTGTCATATGATATTTACTAGATTCACTGAGAGAAATCTAGTTTAATGAGACTTGAAAAAAGAAATAAAGTCTGAGGTTTTGTCTTTGCTTCTGAACTTATACTCTCATTTGCAAAGTATAATGGCGTACCTACTTGAGGACAAGCTAATACTGCAGTTTTCTTCCCCTCTTTGGGTTTCTGCAGACAAATATGATTACCTATAAAAACTTAATCTTTTTGCCTTATGCTTAGGCCCTAGGGGAACATGAAGGTTGACTCTTGGAACATGAAGGTTGACTCTGGGTTGCGAGAAATTGAATTACAAGACACTAATGATTGGCCTAATACCTGCCAATTAGCTTTAGAGGTTTTGTTGATATTTTTGCTCGTAACTAATATAGCTAGAAATTGGTTCTATCTCAGATAGGATGGCATCAAGTTGGTAGTGGGCCAATTAACTTACTTAGTCTTGATGATAGTCTTTCAACATTGATCTATGCTCCATAGCTGTCCCTACTGTAATGGGTTAATGCCGCCGCTGTTGCTAGTTGATTTGCCCCATTCTGTGCTATTAAATAAGTGACACTTATTTCAATTCAGCTCGGTAAGGGCCATCTTCTCTCTAAGATTAGCCTGAGGACATAAGCTAATATTGCAAAGTATAATGGCGTACTTATTTGAGGACATAAGCTAATACTGCAGTTTTCTTCCCCTCTTTGGGTTTCTGCAGACAAATATGATTACCTATAAAAACTTCATCATTTTGCCTTATGCTTAGGCCCTAGGGGAACATGAAGATTGACCCTGGGTTGCGAGAAATTGAATTACAAGACAGAAATGATTGGCCCAATACCTGCCAATTAGCTTTAGAGGTTTTGTTGATATTTTTGCTCGTAACTAATATAGCTAGAAATTGGTTCTATCTCAGATATGATGACATCAAGTTGGTAGTGGGCCAATTAACTTAGTTAGTCTTGATGGCAGTCTTTCAACATTGATCCATGCTCCATAGCTGTCCTTACTGTAATGGGTTAATGCCACCACTGTTGCTAGTTGATTTGCCTCATTCTGTGCTATTAAATAAGTGACACTTATTTCAATTTAGCTCCTGTAAGGGCCATCTTCTCTCTAAGATTAGCCTGATCTGTTTCAAATCTTCAATCCAAGTTAGTTTTGGTTCACTTTAGTCCTAGTAGTTCCTTTGTTAATGTCCTAACACTAATCAATGCCTCTATTGTCACCATTGAACATATTCAAACCATCTCATACAAACAATTTCTTGTCTGGCACCACCTCTAATGTCTTGTGGATGCACTCGTTTTATATCTAATACTTATGTACCTACTCATCATCTCAGCATTCTTGTTTCAGCTAAGCTCATTTTTCTATATTTTCTTAATTAAACTGCCCAACATCCTATCTTAGAGTATGTCTTGGCTAAATTTTCTTTCAGTGTAACGGTATCCTACGCTCACGAAGGACTTAAGATTTCAGAAGCAGTTCACTTAAACCATTGTTTTTCTATTCTGTGAGAGATCATTCTTAATCTCCAATTAAGATTGATCAATCCAAATTAATGAAAACCATCACTCTTAGAGCAGTTAGGATTAGTCCTAGTAGTTCCTTTTACTAATATCTAACACTAACCAATGCATCTATCGTCACCAGTGAACATGTGCAACTATCTCATACAAGCAATTTTTCGACTGGCACCACCTCTAACGTCTTGTTGTTGCACCCATTTTATATCTAATATTGTAATGTGCCCATTCTTCATCTCAACTGTCTTGCTGTAGCTAAGCTCATTTTTCTATATTTTCTGTCCAATATCCTATCTTAGAGTATTATTTTTCGATGAAACCAAGTAATGATGTGGAGTCACAAGAGACTACAGTGCCTACATCATAGGAAAGAGAAATTCACTTACGTTTGTTATGCTCGAGGGCTACAATTGACTTTCTCTTGCTTCCTTTCTTGCACTTACCACCTTCATTTGCTAAAGGGTATCCTTCCCGCACAAAGGACTTAAGATTTCAGAAGCAGTTCACTTCAACCATTGTTTTTTATTTTACGAGGGAGATCATTCTTATTCTCCCTCTTATGATGAATGATACATCCGAAATAACGAAAACCATCACTTAGAGCAGGTAAGATGTCAGAAACACTCCACTTCAACCATTGTTCTCTGATTCTGAGAGCAAGGTCATTCTTAATCTCTCTTACTCTTACGGTGAATGATCGCTTGGTTTTTTTTTGGCTAAAAGCTACATCTGACGTACAATACTTTCGTCCTACTAGTTTGATACTTCTTAGATTCTAATGCTTCTCCACACACACACACATAGGGCAATTTTACGTTAACTATCCCTATGTTTTATTACTTATTACAGGGACCACCCTTATTTTGAAACTAATTACATGGACCACCTCTATATTTTATAATTTCTATAGAAAGTTCTAACACTAACCACCCTTATTTTAAAAATAAAACATAAAGCAGAGGAGTAGTCCGTGTAATTATTTTCAAAATGGGAGTGGTCCCTGTAATACCCATAAAACATGGGGGGGGGGGGTTAATGTGTGTGTGTGTGTGTGTATATATAGGAACAGTCCATTGATTTGGACCCTATGCGGTTCAAATTTATAATTTCAGCTTCCAGCAATAAGATATTGGTCAATACTAAGTCATTTTCTTTTTAGGTTTCCAACGCATACATAGCCTAAACACTCCACCTCATTATTTCCTTAGCAACTGGTGACCAGTTAGGAAGAAAGTACAAACTTTTATTTTAGAAACTTGTCACTTCTCACTAACTAGGAAGAAAATAGGAACATAATACCATAAGAAGCTGGTGGTATATAAGATGGAGCTAAGAAGGCTGTGTTGTTGTTTTAGTTAAGTGCTTTATAGCACAGGTTTGGTTTAATTCAATGTTAAAAAGGCCCAATTGATTGAAATGGATGACACAACAGGAAATGAGCCATGATGTTGCTATTGGTGTGGAAAAAGTAGAAGATAATTCCAGTCTAGTTATCAAGTCCAACAAGTAAACCCGGAGTCGAGGATGAAACGTGGAGGTGGAGATGCAGGGTGGGAAGAACAATGGAGGTAGAAGTAAAGAACTGCCAAGTAGGAGAATGCAAGAAGAGAGAAGGTGCTCTCCTCTTTCTGTAGCCTCCTGCCCAAGGCAGAAAACCCCAAGAATAGACAATCCTTAAGGCTTGCCAGCTTTATTTAACTTTGAGCAACTGTGATCTGACATATTAAAAGAGAACAAGTTTGAGCTAGATTCAAATTAATCAACAGATAGTTTGGTTGATGCTTGATAGTCCAAATAATGGTATTCCAGTATAAACAATGAAAGAGTAACAGTACAACTCCCGCAAGAATGAACAACCAAATTATAAAATGACTAAGGCTTGTAATTTAGAATCCATTCCACATCAGATAATACATGGACCAAACAAACATGGACTTGCCAAATGGGCCCAAACCAAACCTAGCAGATTTTCTATTAGTAACAGTGTTCTGAGATAAAACTTCTAATAGGTAAAATATACCTCTAATGACTATACTTCTTAGATAGCCCCATAATAATTTATAAGAGATTTAGGGGATTACATGTAGTCGCAAAATAATGAATAAGAATTAATTATGTAAGTGACAAGGATTGCGAACTAGAGGATAAATTAGTCCCCAAACCATGTAGAGCTTACTAAATAGTCCCCCAAAATTGTCATAGGTATTGACCTAATTCTTTCCCATTTTTTGCGGTCGAAACTAATCTTTGTTCTTGTCACTGTAAACAAGAAGCACATTTTTGGACAGTACATGTTTTGATCTAGTTTTGTGCACTTATCCAGAAGCATACACTTTTTGCATTCATTATGCAAGTTGATGAAGATTGTGTCCTGTTATATCTTCTTTTCTTGGAGTTCTTATGTTTTGCCAAAATTGTGGTGGAATTTTTCTATATATATATATATATATATATATATATATATATATATATATATATATACTAGTTGACATGGTTACGTCCAATCTATTATGAACCAGCCACTTCTTTCGTGAGCAGACCATCTTGGGTCATTGTGGTTAGCTATGTCTTTGCTGGTTCATGATTGCTAGTCTCCTTGTTCTTCTTCCTAGAGATAGAGATGCATATCCACCTATTTCATGTAGGAGTCTTTCAAATATTTGTTCTAGTGTCCATTTCTAGAACTTTTTTAGGCAGAAACACGGTCATCATCGTATTTTATTTGGCATTATAGAAATTGAAGAAGATTTTCTTCTTAGATGATATGTTCTACCTATTTTGTGAGTCCTTATTGCTACCTATATAAGTTGTTCTAGTCATTGGTTTCTTACAGTTTTTTTGTTTTTTTTTTTTTGTTTTTTTTTTGTCATTCGATATACTGCAGCAATGTGCAATTCTCACTCCCTTAGATATAATGTCTAATTCGACTGTTATAATTTACTTTGCAGGGTTTTACTCACCCAGTTCGAACCCATTTTTTAGAGAATATATTGGAAATAACTGGACATAGGTTGACTCCGTACAATCAGATTGATGATTATGGTCAAGAAAAGAATTGGAAAATGCAAAAGCAGACCCTGAGGAAAAGAAAAAGTCAAATTGCGTCTGCTGTTGAAGTATGCCAATACTTTTCTGTATTTTAACTTTTTGTAATTTTTTCATTTTGTACTTATTTATTGAGATAAATAGTTTTGTCTGACAGTCTTCTACTATGAATGTTGTTATTGTTTGAAGGATGCATTAGAAGCTGCTGATTTTGGGGAGTATGGTTCAAGAACTCGCGAGTCATTGTCTTGTTGGAATCCAGATTCAATCGGATTTAACCTCATTGAGAATGTACTGTGTCACATATGCCGGAAAGAAAGACCTGGAGGAGTTTTAGTGTTTATGACTGGATGGGATGACATAAACACTCTGAAAGAACAGCTTCAAGCAAATCCTCTTCTTGGAGATCCTATGAAGGTTTTGCTTCTTGCATGCCATGGTTCCATGGCAAGCTCAGAACAGGTATATTTTCCGATTCTTCCCCCCATATTAAGTATGTGAGATCTTTATGAATCTTTGCGATGTTTTTTTCTAAAATAATTTCTTTATAACATCAGTTATATAAGGTTTGATATATACTAAAACTTATTGGTGAATTATGATGTCATATTGTGATAATCTAATCTTTGTTGATGATCATTATTTATGAAAACCTAATATTATTGGTTAAATTTTTGCAGCTTACACTGTTTCCATCAGCTTCATGGAACTCCATATGATTCCAATTTCCATATTTCTTCTTTGCTGATTAAATCAGTCCAACAGTAAAAAACTGCAGTCTTATTGCAATGTGGGCACAAATGTTGCATGATGTTTTTCACCTCCTAGTGTGATGGATAGAATACTTATATTGGGAATTTAGAAAGGAAAGTGAATACTTCAAGGTGGGAAAGTGATTTATTGTTTGGATGGATGGAATCATTTTCTCCTCTAATTTCTCTTCTATTGGGAATCACTTTCATTTCCTCCTCAATTCCTTTGGCATCCAAATATAGGAAAGTAATCAGTTTCTTTTCCCAACCTCATGATTCCGCAAACCAAACGAGGCCTATACTCTTCAATCATAAGCTAGAGATGAGTCTATTAGCAAATCAACCTGCTAATAGTAGTCTCAGAAAAAGAGTGTTCTAATAGTCTGTATTATCCTCTTTCCAACTAATAGTATAATTTTCAGAAACTGGTTGACACATTTCACTTCAAAATTCCGCCTTTCCTGTATTTGGAGTTAGATTAAGATGGATATTCATTGCCAAGACTTCCTTGATGTGATCTTATGTACAAAATTGAACATTATTGAGAAAATATACAATACCACAACCTTGAGAATTTCTCAACTATATGAGCACCAAAACTGTTAGTGTTGGTAAGGGACGAATAATATATTTATATTACTCAACAAGTTCCGCGAGTCGAAACCCATTTTATGGGTTGAAAATTGAATTCACACAACAATAATTTTTTATCTTTCTTAAGCTCCACTTAAATTGTGTGCCAGATTGAAGCTGGGTGACTCCGCTACTATCTACAAGTCCCTGCTACGACACCAAAACTCTAGTGTGTTACTCTATAGTGTTACAAAAGCCAAACCATAGTATATGTTTGTGTAGTATAATGTATATAACTGTATATGTATATCACATTCTATGTCCATGTCTTTTCTGATATATCCTTATAAATATGCATATTCATCATCATGTTTCCATTTGAAATATTGGATAGGCATAGTTATGTTTCATTATTTGCACTTTTAGAAGGATATAAGGTGCCAAACCAGCATGCCTTCTTGTTTGTACCTTGTGAATTAGACTGATTGGCTACACACTAGTTTAATACAATATCTATTGTTCTGGAATTTTCTACGGTGCTGTGCCTTATGGTATTTAAATCTACTGATTCTTATAACACGTTTTTGACTCACCTGTTCCGGTTTTCGTATTCACCTAATTCATGAGAAGCGTAGCTTTGGAATTCCATGGTTTATATTACTTTAAGACTTTGAACTAGTGCTTTTGGCTGATGATTGAAGAGTTACAAAGTATTATTCTGTTTTGTCTAAAAAGAATTTTTTCTGGAAAGGTGGAATATTCACCTATCAAGTGAAATAAATGGAACGAAAATCAGGAAAGAAGAATTTGATACATCTAAAGTACATTTAAGATTGATGTCATATATAATTATTAAATTATTGTTTGATAGCACCTGCTGCAGGATTACTTCTCTGCTATGGTGTAATATCTACAAACTCTTGGTTCTATGAAACAAGCTGTACTGTTTGCTCAATTGCATCTTCACATGTACTTTGACGTACAATTTCAGTTCGTTAGTTCCAATTACTTTGAAATTCAATTTCAGTTCGTTAGCTCCAATTACTTTGACGTACAATTTCAGTTCGTTATCTCCAATTACTTTGAATTGTTTATTACTCTGTTTTACACTTATGAAGAATCTATGTTCTTTATGTTTCATGCAGAGGTTAATATTTGATAAGCCGGAAGATGGAGTCCGGAAAATTGTTCTTGCAACTAATATGGCTGAGACGAGTATTACGATTAATGATGTAGTTTTTGTTGTCGATTGTGGGAAGGCAAAAGAGACATCTTATGATGCTTTAAATAATACCCCTTGTTTGCTTCCAACATGGATCTCTAAGGCCTCTGCTCGACAGGTTAAAGTTTGATGCTTTTATGCTCGTCTTTATGAGTTGTCTGATTATTTCTAGTTGCAACAGAGAAGGAAATATTTTTTGGAACGCTCTGTCATTATGATTTATTGAATTTTTTGTTATTTAGTTCCTTATGATTCATCATGCAGAGAAGAGGAAGAGCTGGCCGTGTTCAAACCTGGGGAGTGTTACCATCTCTATCCAAGATGTGTATACGAGGCATTCGCAGATTACCAGTTACCAGAACTTTTAAGAACACCACTACAATCTCTTTGTCTGCAAATCAAAAGTTTAAGGCTTGGTAGCATATCTGAGTTCTTATCTCGGGCATTGCAATCTCCGGAAGGGTTGTCGGTGTGTTCAGTGTTCCTTTTGTCTTCTTTAATATTTTTTGTTAAAATGCTGATAAAGGTTACATACAATTATTATGCTTTATTGTCATATTTCTGAACTAATTCTTACTGTTTTGGCACCAATTCTGTAGGTCTATTGTTGCTAATTGGAGTGAGTTGGTATTTATAACTTATAAGGCACTTGTTAATTGTCTTACAGGTACAAAATGCTATTGAATATTTAAAAATAATTGGGGCGGTTGGATGAGAAGGAAGAGTTGACAATTCTAGGTACCAAAACTCTCTTTTATCTTGTATTCACCTTTGTCACTTAGAGGTCCCATAATGTTATTTCTCGAGAAATGCTTGCTTGTACTGAAATATCATGACTTCGTGTGCCAGGACGACATTTGTCAATGCTGCCGGTTGAGCCGAAACTTGGAAAAATGCTTATTTTTGGTGCTATATTCAACTGCCTCGACCCTGTTTTGACTATTGTTGCTGGTCTAAGTGTCAGAGATCCATTTTTGGCACCTTTCGACAAAAAGGATGTAAGTAAATTATTTATGCTTTTGAACTACCATGTTCCTGAAGTAGGAAAATGCGAATTAAACAGATAATAACTTTGGTCTGAAGTTGTAAAACCTTATTTACTAAAATTAAGGAAATATACAAGTTGTAACATATCACGGATTCTAGGTAGCAAACATACGAGCAAATATACTCTGGGACTCTTGGAGAGTAATAGAGTATTCACAAAAAATCTACCATGAAAGCTGTTTTTACTAATAAGCGATGAGAAATGAAGAGAGAAGAAAGTCATGAATATAGCATTCTTGTATTCAAAATCGGCATACATTGGGTTGCTTAGGAACATTGTGCTGTTGGTAAAAAATTAAATGCTTAGCAGTTAATATTTACATTGAAGTAATTTAAGGACATATGATAGAGTTGTGAACTGTAACTAGGAGGGAATATTAAAGTAGATAATGATCGATATCTTATCACCAAGGTTGTGAAAAGCTCTAGGCGCTAGTCGGGCGGGCACCCGCCGCCGCCTAGTGCCTAGCCCGCCTAGGCGGCCTCCTAGGTGGTTCAAAATAAATCCAAAAAACCTACTGAAAATTGCAGATAATGTCCATAAAATCAAACACATGCATAGTCGAGCGTCAAGGGGACTAGGGGCGCCTAGGGGGCATCGGACAGGCACTAGGCGTCCGCCTTGACTGCCTTTTAGAAAAGTGCTTATCACCATAGGCTTAAATTTAGTGTTCTTTAAGTTACCTCTTTGCATTAGTTATATGGAAGGCGCTTGCTGGGCACACTAAGGATAAGCCATGGTGTATATTGTCCGTTGATGATATTGAAGAATGTTTAAGTTCTAAACGAAAAGTTAAAGAGAAGAGGACCTAATGGATTGGCAGGACACAACAAAGAATATTATAATAACACCAAACCTAGGGGATGAGTAGCTTATAGTGATGAGCAAGAATGCATACTAGGAGTTGTCGTTTTCTTTACGTAGGATCAATCGTGCGTCATGATGTTGAGAGTAAGAACGACATAGCTCATGGATTAAGGAAAGATGGTTCAAGTGGATGTTTTCTTTGAAGTGCTATGTGGCAAGATGGTTTAAGTGGAGGGTTTCTTTTTTGAAGTACTATGTGACCACAAAATCCCTTGAAATTAAAACTTATCACCACAAGAGTCCTGTCTTGCTTGCGTCACAATGTCGGACAGTCAAAGACCGGTCCTTATTCTAAATTACCCTTGAGCTCTTCGATGTTCCATATTTGGTGGAGCCAGCCTCTTCATGAACATGCGGTACAACACATGACATGGACATTAGAAAATTCTTTATTATAAACTAGCAAGGAGCAATCAGAAACTTAATAAAATATAGAATCTCTCTAAAAACTATGCTAAAAAACTTTTTGTAGAACTTGAAACCAAGGTTCTTGATATCATTACGGTTACATATCGACTATATGGTAACCCTTTTGGCATGTCGATTTGATAATCAGACACTTAATAAAATATTGAATGTCTCTAAAAACTATACTAAAAAACTTTTCTAGAACTTGAAACCAAGGTTCTCGATATCATTACGGATACATATCGACTATATGGTAACCCTTTTGGCATGTCGATCTGATAATCACCTTCACCGCTCCACTGCTACAGTTTGATACAGAATTGTGACTTTCTTTCCCGTTCAATATCAAAAAAAGGGAAAAAAAGAAGAGAGATATTGCAATAACATGGCTGACAAAATGATATGTCACGTCTCAGTCCCAAAATATGCAGGATCGAGCCACGTGGCATTGGCCAGCTATGTCTTCAACCAGACTCTAGTCCGACTAGAATACGTATAAGCTGTTCGAAATTGTGTAACTATCACTACATCAACTCTATATCTTAATCCAAGTAACAAAAACATAAGAAAAATATGAATACTACTCTGCAGCCCAATAATCATACTTGTCCGAATAGACTCAGAAAAATGATGAGTCTATAAATACAAGACTAATAAGCAGATACAAATAACAGTAAATGAAACATAATTATGAAATGTTGAATACCTGTAATGAAATGAATACCATCAACAATCCAGCAGCTCAACAAAACCTACTTAGCCAACCTGGAAGAAAACCAGGTCCTCAGAGGGACGCAACAACGTACATAATATACAGGTCAAGTGTACGACAACAATGAATGAATAAATAAAGTATAGTAAGACTGATAAAGTAGGTGAATCTAACACAACCAACTAATATGAAAATACAATTTGAGAAACATCACTCGAACACGCGGGCTGTCACGGTGTACCCCGGAGACCTGATAGGAACTCTAGCAAACTACGAATACCCCAGAGTCCGGTAAGGGAGCTGTGGCAAACTACGAAATCTCCGAAGCTCTGGAATGAGACTACGGCATACTATGAGGGAAAGTAGCCCAAACGCACGGTGTATGTTCTCCCCTCCCATATGTGGCTTCACGAATCGTATCCACGAGTCGCTCGGCCAGACCCTCTAGCTAGGACATCGAGTCATAATAGTAAATACAATATAAGTATCTCATGTCATCGTCCTAGTATCAACACGGCCTTCCGTATAGCAAGATGTAATCAAGTACGGGATCCGTCAGTATGTAGTATCACATGAACATGTCCTATGGTCAGAGTGTATCCTGCAACGATTTGTTGCGGTAACGCAAATGTGAATATCTAGTATCGATACCCGATGACGTTAACGTCCATCGGCATCCGAATGTGATTCGAATGCGAAGGTCCTAGATGTTTCAATAACAAACTCAAGCAAATATAAAAAGCTAAATATTATAAATTGAAGTACAAGATTGGCGAGGTACACTTGCCTGGAGTTGTCCGAACTATGCTAAGACTACAGTACCAAAGTCTATCCCACTATCCATGAGAATTACACTCCACGCAAATATCTATTAGCCCAAATCATAAACATATATATCACCACTATAGTACACATATGACTAATAACTCCCACTTAGGGAGCTTGGGTCGTTTCTAGTCACTTATTACCTTAGGTTATCAAAGACACTTATTAATTACATCGCCTAGAACTGTCACACTAGTCTCTATAATTATTATTGTGAATAATATGAATTGCAAGTTGTAGGTTATTAAAATATCAAGTTTGTACTTCGTTATTCGTACAGCGAAACCTACGATACGCAAATCGAGACAAGATAATCAACTGTAAGGTCAACAATTTTATCTTGGCGATTCACATGGTCACTTAGTCAATTTCAGCAATGTAAGAATCACTGGAATCAACTGATCTCATTTTCGATGCACGGATTCCGAATTACGAACATAACTAGAATTAATTATAATTAAGGGTGACACATAAAGGAAAATCTACAGACGTCGTCGGTGAAACAAACATCACCAATCTGTACAAAATGGTCAAATTAGATAGGATAGCCTATCCATAAGTCCAATTTGGACACATGGGTAAAACGGTAATTTCGGATCAAAACGATGTCCGTCGTTGGATCCGTTTATCACCGAAAAATGTGCCAGGATAAAAGTCATCTAAATCTAGCAAACTATATGTCCACGAGTCCAGAATGATAATACGAACCCAACGGTATATCCAGAATTGGATTCCGATGAGCCGATCTCAAAATGATCCGTTGATCCGGACATTAGGACCCGGTTTGCACGAAAATGTGTGTCGTGGCCACGTTGCTCCAAACTCACTAAATATATAAATTTTAGTCAGAACGACGCCACGAGTCCACTGTTGGCGTCAGAATTGGAATCCGGAGTCCCGGGTCCAAAATTAGAATTTTACAAGTTGAAATTTACGAATTCGGACGGCCAACTTTGACGACGAATTCAACTATTCAAACGACCTCACAATGAAACGAAATTTTAAACACAAGAAGTTGGTTATACCAGCTATGCACAGGAACTGGTAGCGCGTCAAACAGAGCTACGACGGTGGAGAAACAAATCCATAAAGTTGGTTCCACAAAATTGTCAAAAATAAAACAATTATTTGTCCAACTTAGCGATCAGTTTTGACATAGTAAACGACCAAATTAATGACTGAAAATTTAGGTGGAGCTATATACCGAGATTGTAACAGAGAAAAGAGTTCGACGATCTAACTGTCGGATCGCCCAGAAAACACACACGAAGTCGCTGTCCCGAGACTTGCATTCTGAATTTTGAAATCGCGCGTCACGTCGGGATTTCGATCCCGAAGTCAAAATCGACTTCCTGACACACGGGTGGCCGCCGGGGTGTGCCGGGGGTGACGCGTCGGGGTTCGTCGGGGTGTAGGGAGTCGCTGTCATCCGGCGACGTGTGGGCGGCATTTCGTCGGAGATTTCACAGCAACCGCAGCTCGACACTGCCTTGCCTCGCGTGCAAGACGGGGCGAGGCAGGTGGCGCATGGGGCTGTGCGCGGGCGGCACACGGCCGGCCGGGGGCATTCCGGTGGCCACACCACGGTGAAGCAGGCTGGAATGACCGTGTGGGTGGCACACTGTTGCGGCTGTTGGTGTGAATACTGTCGCGTGTGGGCGCTCGGGGGAGTACGCGCAGTCGCGTGGTGGCCGGTTGCGTCAGGACGGTGCGACACGGCACAACGCCGCTGACCATGGTGGTGGCAGTAGAGGATGTGTCGATGATGGAAGCATGCATCAATCCTCAAAAGGAAAAACCATGCTACCATCTCCGGTGTTACACACCCATTATAGTAATAATGGGGATGGAACAGTGATGAGTTTGAAAAGGAGGTGGTGGTGGTAGCAACTGCAGCAAGGGTGTGAAGGATGAAGAAGATGATGAAGGGGGGAGGAGGAAGAAAAGAAGAAAAATACATGGAGAAGAGGATGGAGGCGTTGTTGGCGGCTGGGTTCTTTTTTCTTTTTCTTTCTTGTGCTACAGCATGTAACATGCTGGCCTAAATAGGAGATAAGAGAGAGGGTTGGGCTGGGTTTTAGAAGTGTAGGGTTAGGGCTTGGGATTTTATTCAAGGTTTTTAAAATAGGGATAAGGCCTTAGTTTTGTATCGGAATATGGATGGCTGGCTTGAAGAAAGATTATGGGTAAAAATTGTGTCAAGTTGGTAACAAGCCCATTACAAATAAATGTTCTCAAGGGGTTTAGGAAGTAAAAATAAATAATAATGATAACAATAGTAATAATAATTAAAGGATATGGCCCAATGAAAAGAAAAGTTAAACAAGAATTTGGCTCAGGGGCATAGTTTGACTCACTTAAATAGAATCTAAAGGCCTAATAAACATTAATAATTTGATATCAAGAAGTAGGAAAATTATTACGGAAATATATAACAAAGAGGATGCTACAACACTTTAATAAGAATTCTAAATAATCCAAGAAGAATTTTTAAAAGTATATACGAAGATTTTGGATATTAAGAAAAGTTGGAGGGTTTACAATTGAGGGGAAATGCAGGTTTGATGTGTGATTGCTTGTGCTTGGGTCCGATTGGGTTAGGTTTGGCTCGGAGCGATCATGACTACAATTTAAGTCACTTATGATCATTGATGAAATAATAGCATGCAGGAGCTCAATTGGACGGCACACAAGTGGCATGTGCGGAGTAGGCTCAAAATAGGTCAAAACCATATATTGGGTCGATTATGTTGGATCTATGTCGAGCTCCGAAATTAATTCAGAAGTTATGTCAAATTTTACGGTAGATAGTCAAATGGCCTAATTTGACCAGAAAGTTGTGTGATGTAAATAGAATGCAAGAGAACAAGTTTCAGTGGGACATGATATGTAAGAATAAAGATAAACTTGTCTACTACAAAACTCATAAAAAATTCCGAGTGATTGACATATCTGACGCTCCAAAAATCAAAGTCACGGAAAGGTACATTTAATTATCAAAAACTTATTTAAATAAAATAGTTATTGAAAATAATTCATTAAAAAAATAAAATTTACCCTAAAATTCAGGGGGCTCACATGATATGGTTGTGCAAAAGTTCAAGATATTACAATAAATGGATAACATTCATTAATTATCGACATACTACAACCGTTACCATTTATCAAAGTTGTTTATCTAAATCAATCTTCATATTATTCTACAATGGGTGCTTTGTCTGAAAAGCAAGTAAAATATTCAAAAAAAAATTATTACTATTGAATGATTCAACAATGGTGAGTATTATTCCAATCATAATTTAGACGTGGAATGTTTTTAGTTACACTCATAAGGCGGGAAACAAAAGTAGTACAAAGATTATTGTTAAATGTATCTAATATTTTCCTTTTTTTAGTTTTGATTCAATTCTGGTTTCTTAACTTAATCACCTCTGGATGAAGAAGCAATGACATTACAAATACAACATTGAAAGGTTAGATATTTATGAATTTTAAATTATCCATCTAGTTCAATTTGCTAATTCATTGTCTAGTGTCATTCTTTGCAGACTTTTTATATATTGGTGCAGTGATACCACCCCTAGGCCTAAAGCCAAGACGTAGGTGGTCTAGAAGTTTGGTATTCCGTCTCATGTGTATGCGGCGCTGCATAGCGGTGATGTTTGGAAAGAGACGTAAATTTTATAATATCAGCAATTAGTGGAATATTCTCAGGTCTGTGCTCATATTTCGTAGGATATCATGACTTTTTTATGAAAAATGTAAATTCCTGAATTTTGTTGCTGTTGTGTGGCTCGACTATCTAGATTAGTTTATGTCTTGTAGTTGCTTTTGTGTAGGTCAGATATTAAAAGGTCGACTTAAAAACATAAATTGATATGGATAGTGGAGCCACACAAAAGTAACAAAATTCAGAAATTCACATTCTTCACAAAAATCGATATCTTAAGATAATATCAACAAAGACCTAAGACTCTTCAACTAATTGCTGATATTGCAAAATGTAAGTTTCTTTCCAAACACCTCCGCAACGCATTGCCATATACACATGAGAGGAAATACCAAGTTTCTTTTTAGACCTACCTACCTTTTGGTTTAGAGGTTGTCTCACTGCATCAATATGTAACAATGAATTAGCAAATTGAGCTACATGCATAAATTTAAATTTCAAAAATATAACCTTTTAATGTTATATTTGTACTCCCATTACTTCTTCGTGCTGCGATTATTAAGTTATGAAGCCAGAATGCAATCAAAAGAAAAAAGAAAAACAACAAACATCATAATTTTTCAAAAGATGCTTAGGGATTGGACATTAAGATCCATTATTGCTTAAATTCATATTCTCAATCCTACATCAATCTACTCCACTTCAAGAAGCGTATAAAAAAAAAAATCATGTAACTGTTACCTGTCACAGCCATTGGGGACAACTTTTGCGAGCATGGACAACCCCTTGTACACGAAATATACTGCCAAATATAACCAAGTTGCAGTTAGAAAATGCCTAGTTATTTATGCAAGTCATGTTACTCTCATGGTGCAGCTTGCAGAATCTGCAAAATCTCAGTTTTCGTGCAAAGACTATAGTGATCATCTTGCACTTGTTCGAGCCTATGAGGGCTGGAAAGATGCTGAAAGAGAGCATTCTGGATACGAGTACTGTTGGCGGAATTTTCTTTCTGCACAAACATTAAAGGCTATTGATTCTCTCCGAAAGCAGTTCCTCTTTTCTCAAAGATACGTTTGGTTGATGAGAATCTCAGCACATGCAACAAGTGGAGTCATGATGAAAACCTTGTCCGGTCTGTTATATGCGCAGGCTTATATCCTGGTATTTGCTCTGTTGTGGTAAGTTTTTTTTATCCCTACTTATATCACTACATTATCATGTCATATCCTAATTAAAGGTCAACGTATATTTTATTCTGGGGGAATAATGGTTCTGGTTATATTATTTCGACTTTTGTTGGTTAATTATGTTTTCGCTATTGGCATCAATTCAATGGTACTTTGTCTCATAGAATGCTAGAGGCTATTTTGCATGAGTATGGATGAGATACAAATGATACGGTTTTGGCATATCTATGGATATTTTCTTGTTTTCTGTGTGGCATGGACGGTCCAAAAGACAATACATTGTTTTTGGAGTGTGTTTCCTTGTCTAGTGGGGGGTGCCCCAAGTTGAGATGGGCACCAACTGCAACCGTTCAAGACTTAGTTGACAAGGAGAGGTTTTAAAATTTCGTAGTTCTTCTAGAGATCAATTGATTTACTCTTAGGTGTTGAAAAATATCATGATGTGGGAGAGCCTCATGCAGTGTGCACATATTGGGAACACCTGTTTGTTGAAATACTATCATGTACTAGTGCAATGTCTTAGATCATACTGCTGCCCGATGAAGCTGGTATTGTGATTTCTTAATTGTGCCTAGATTGCTAATTTGCTATTTGAACTGTGATGACTGCAGTGCCATGTAGATATGTTTGGATTCTTTACTTTGTTCTTATTAGTAATTAAACTTGATTAACACATCACAGAATAAGGAGAAGTCGATATCTTTGAAGACAATGGAAGATGGTCAGGTCATGCTTTACTCAGTAAGTTTTATCCTGACATGAACAAATTCAGCTGACATTACTTTCTAGCATGTTTCTGCATTTAGAAATCTGTTAAAAACACCCTCAATCTCTGATTCTCCTGTAGAGTTCTGTCAATGGTCGGGAGGCTAAAATTCCATATCCGTGGTTAGTTTTTAATGAGAAAGTGAAGGTGAATTCTGTATTCCTCCGTGACTCAACAGCGGTATCTGATTCAGTGCTGCTTCTGTTTGGAGGAAGCATTGTGAGAGGGGGGCTTGTAAGTACTTACTCATATATACTATATACATAAAAAATATAAATAATATCTGTGACTCCAATCAAATAGGCATGCTGATAGTCTGTCTAAGAGTATTTCTGTCCTTGACAGGATGGACATTTAAAAATGTTAGGGGGTTACTTGGAGTTTTTCATGAAACCGGATCTGGAAGCAACGTATCTAGGCCTCAAGAGGGAACTTGATGAGCTAATTCATTGCAAGGTAATTACTTGTCTATTCTTCAAGTTTATGCATGATTAGTTAAAAAAGGAGACTGGTTTTGCCAGAACACTGCTTCGTATTTACAACTTCTGAATATAAGTACCATGGATGGGCCTCCGACGTAGGTTGACAACTCGCAATTTGTATCGTGTATCGATTTGCTTGCGCATTTTATCTTGTCTCATATGATATAGTAACTCTAGGAGTTTAGGTCAATACTTTTAAATCCATACAGAAACATAATGTAATATAATTTTCTCGTAATTTTATTATTTGTTTCATCCGACAAGTTTATCGAATTCTAGAATCCAGATTCTTAAGTATACATTACATGTCGCACATGAAAGTT
>JANAVB010033040.1:0-42018 GCA_029216955.1 Iris pallida | reverse complement strand
AATTCCGAAATATATTTTCCAAAAATACTAATAATAATAATTTCAAAAATTACATTATTATTTAAAATAAACGAATAAATAATTACAATATATATGTATGCACAAATAATATTTTCATAATTATGCTTTTCTAGTATACAATAAAAATATTAATTATTATTAATAATTGTGAGAAAGGAAAGGCTTTATAAATAAAATAAAAACAACTTGGAAATTTTCGAACGATAACAAAATAATTATTATGTATATTATTTTGAAACCATATAAAAATAATAAAAATATTTTTCAAAAATATGTACGCTCGCACATATTCGCACTCGTCGAGCAATTACGAAAAATAAAATTTTGCGCGCGACGTACAATACGAAAAAAATAATCATTACCAAATTTATTTTAAAAAATATAAAATTTAGGGGTTTTACATCCTACCCAACTTAAAAGAATTTCGTCCTTGAAATTAAGAATTTGTAGGGGGGTGAGAGGCTACAAGGGTATATCGATAAGGAAGCACAGTCAAATCATTGGGCGAGACAAGGAAACGACGTTTAATGAAAACATGCATTAGAGTCGCGATTTCAATCATGGCGAAGATAATCATGGATTAACGTAAGAAGGAAAATGGTTAAGATAACGCACAATAAAGAATGGTATGGGTTCAAGAAGTATAAAACAAATTAGAGACCTTAAAGTTATGGTCTCTTGAGGGTAGGTTGAGGGCACGATTAAGAGAAGGAAATAGATTCACCTAAATTAAGCGATTAGAGGGTTTTGATCGGGCCGAGAAAAGGACGAGTAGCAACATCGAGTGAAAATGGTCATTATCGATATAAAGGCTAGAGGAAGTTCTAGTATAACGCGTTTGTCCTTCTAAAAATAGGTGAAGGCGATAGCAATAAGGAGTTCAAAAGACGATCTTATTGAATACGAGTACGTGATTCAAGGACGACTGAAAATTTCAAAGGAATTGTCAGGGCAGTCGTGGATGGGACTCTAGAGGGCAAGTTTAGCTATGTCCTGTCACGACCCGGTCCCAATTTCTTGGGTCGAATCGGATCATGCCCAGCCTGCACCGTTGTTGAGACGGCGGCAGTAAGCTGTATCACTCATGCAGGTAATCAACAACACAAATTCTATTTGCCACAACTTTAATATTTCGATAATAAAATTTGTCCAACAAAAATTACAACTGATAAAATAGTCTTTTAAAAACAACAACTGGAAATAGTAAATGACAACAACTAAAAAGTAGACTCATCATCTCGAAGTCCAGCCTCATCTGGTAGCACGACTGGATACAACTCAGGATCATAATAGCTACTAATCAGTAGCTCTGCATCATCAATAGGACCTAAAAATATAGTCTCAAGTCAGGAGATAGCAAAGTACAATTTATGATATTTTAACAATTAAAATAATAATGGAATTATGCATTTCTAAACAATTTGCAGTAAATGGTTTTCCAACAGTTAAAACAGTGTGATGTGAATAGGCAATGAATATGACCGGATTGGGTTGTACAGTTGTATCCTATTGATACGATATGGCTTATCCCCGTGTGTATGAGGGGTAAGCTAACACAGTCATTATACTATTTTGGATGTGGTCATACTTATTACACTATTCATCCAGTACCCAACAGTTAAACAGTCCATGCTCTCAGAGAGAGTTTCGTGTTGCCTCGTGGTTTAAATTTGCAATAAAACTATTACTAAATAATTGTAAACTACCACAAACTGTACTTGTCTTGGTTTTGACTGGAATGAGGGTAATGACTCCGAGATTGAATTTCAGATTTGTCCTCAAAATCCTACAATCGAGAAGTTGGTCTTAGATTCCAAAATTGTCATACTAGATGTGCTAGTTTCAATCTCTAACTTGTCCTAATCAATTTTAATCTTTATTTAGCTAACACAAACAAAACGCGATTATCGGTGCGTTATAATTATGAAACATCAATTTATATTTAATTTCTAGAAAAAATTATATTTATTGATTTATTTGGAAAAACTTAGTATTCTATAAATATAAAACTAAGATTTTCCTTTTTAATGAGAAATACATGAATTTCTATTTAAAAGTTTTACAACTTAACTTCTAAGTGATAAAACATTTATTATTTTCTTTTTAAAAAAATAAATAATTATTATTTTATACTATGCTCTCATAAGAGGAAATCAACCAAAGAATAAAAGAAAACAAAAAAAACCTAAGCTATTACACTTTCTCACAGCAGGAATAAACAAATGGGCTTATGCCCTTTTACAGACCTTATTACATAAATTTAAATAAGAAGAAGACATTTGTTAGTCTCTAAAAATCCTACAATTAAATTACAAAATAAAACTAATAATTAAAATAAATTTAATTAAATTAAATTTTGAGTCTCAGACTTGGCCCAATAATCAACATAGCTAATGCCTCAACGTCCGGTAATACCGGTTTCGTTTGCATTTCGCTAAGGGCCCATTGACCGGTACGGTCGTCGCCCAAAAATCCAATTTATAAATATTTTCGAAAACTGACTTTAAATCCATTTATAAATTTATAAAAATTTCGGCAGCATTCCCTCTACTTTCGGGATAACCCAAAACTGGGAGAATGCCAGAAACAACCAATCAACTAGTCCCAAACCAGGGAAAACCCATCAATAATTCCAGAAACTATATAAAACGTAATCCACATAAACATTCCCAAAATATTCGAAAACCGAAATAGGATCGGAACCACTGCAAATAAACTATCATTCGGAAAAAATCCGAATTAAAAACTAATCCAAAAATCCCAGGAACTTTTCCGAGACAAACTCGAAAATTCCGAAATTAACCCATCAGAACAAATTTTCGAAATACAGAAACTTTCTCGAATCAAATCTCGAAAATTCCGAGAATTCGATGAAACCACAGAACCAAAATGGTTTCAGGAAATCCGAAAACCAAGACGTAAACCAAAGACCGAATTTTCGGGGAGGAATCGGGGGCCAATACTCATCATTGACTAAAAAACCCAAGGGACAACTACTGAGATTAACAGAGATTACCCAAAAGCTTGGTGACGGAATCCGAAGGGTAGCCTCGGACTCGAAAACATGCCATCACAGACTCTGAAGTCTCCGGACAGCGTCACAGAGCACTACGAAAACTACGAACAGCGCTAAAACTGAGGCGGGAAGCGATCCACGGAAATTGAATCAGCGAATCGGAAACGCTAGACAGCAAGATCGGGGCCGGGAACTCGGAGAAGTGTCGCGGAGCTCCGGAAGCTCTGGCCCGGAGGGGACAGCGTTGAAAAAATGCGCGGAGAGTGGCCCGGGTCGGGATCAGCCTGGGTGGCCGCGGCAAAGGTCAGGGCGAAGCGGCGTCGACGTCGGCCGTCAGCGGGGCTGGCGCGAAGCCGCTGAGGACGGTCGGGGACAGCGGCGGTGGGGTCGTCGGGCTCGGGCGGAGCGCTGGAGTGATCGGCCTGGGTCGGGAATGGCCGGTGGGCTCAGGCGGAGGCCGGCGGTCGAAATCAGCTCCGGGTCGGCTAGGGATTGGGGTTAGGGCTGAGGGTTTGAGAGTGGTGGTGTTGGTGAATGGTGGAAGGGGTTTATATAGGAGATGAGCGGGGGTTACGGGAGAGGAAGGGTTCGTCGGAGTTACGGGGAGCCGATGGGTCGACGGCTTGGCCGTTCGGGAACGGAGACGATGGGTCAGCCGCTCAAAAGTAATAAAGGTTTCTTAACCTTTACTGCTGGTGAAGATTATAAGTAAGTGAGAGAAAAATTATTAGTTAAAGGAATTTGTTTAATAGTATACCAATATTAAATTCTCTTTTCTTTATGAAAAACTTAATAAATATTATATCAATTAATATTTCAGATTTCGAGAACCAAAAATTGCCTGGATTCGAACTTGGGTTTGGAAACAGGTCCGGGACAAATTCGGGATGGTCTGGTCAAACTTAAAATTCTAGAATATTAATTTATGATTTATACACGAAACGATCTCGATTTTCGGAATTGATTCCGAGTTGGGTTTCGAGAATGGAAAAGGGTTCGGGTCTGGCCAGACAATCAAAAGTCCAAAAATTATATTTTTTGAAAAATAATAGAACGCAATATTAATTAGAAAGATACGGTTTTGACTAAAATTTACAGAATTAATAATTAACTAATTTAAGTTATTCAAATAATTAATTAAAAGTTACGGGTTTCACAACCTTTTCCCTTAGAAAATTTCGTCCTCGAAATTTAAAGAATAAGGTTAGGAATTACCTCAGGTCTCAAACAAGTACGGGTATTGCTCCCGCATCTCATCTTCTCGCTCCCATGTAGACTCTCCTGGGGAATCGTGCCTCCACATAACTCTAACTATGGGAGTCACCGAAGTCCTGGTCCTCTTCTCGTCTCTGTCCAAAATCGCTACAGGCTTCTCTGGTACTGTGAGGCTCGGTCCAATCTCCAGCTCTGAATGGTCCAAGATGTGACTCGGATCTGGGATATAGCGTCTGAGCTGTGAAACGTGGAAGACGTTGTGCACGCCCTCAAGATTAGCTGGTAGAGCTAACCGATACGATACTTCACCAATTCGGCTTAAAACTTCAAATGGTCCGATATATTTGGGACTCAGCTTCCCAGCTCTGCCAAATCGGATAGTTTCTCTGGTAGGAGAAATCTTCATAAAAACACTATCTCCTTCTTCAAACTCCAGTGGTCGACGACTGCTATTTGCCCAATGCTTCTGTCTGTCTTGGGCAATCCTGAGTTTGTCTCTAATCACCTTTACTTTCTCTGCTGCGTCAGTCACCATTTCTGGTCCAAGCAGTACTCTTTCTCCTACGTCGTCCCATGCAAGTGGAGTGCGGCAACGACGTCCATAAAGCTTCAAATGGGGTCATACCAATGCTAGCTTGGTAACTGTTGTTGTAAAAGA
Organism: Iris pallida; assembly: GCA_029216955.1. Lineage (NCBI taxonomy): Eukaryota > Viridiplantae > Streptophyta > Magnoliopsida > Asparagales > Iridaceae > Iris > Iris pallida. The sequence goes on along the minus strand of JANAVB010033040.1, from coordinate 37,108 downwards.
ATTCCACTAAATGCAAGTGGTCTTCCCAAGACCCTCCAAATTCTAAGACGCAAGATCTCAGCATGTCCTCTAGCGTCTGGATGGTCCTCTCAGATTGTCCGTCAGTTTGGGGATGATAGGCTGTGCTGAACTTCAGTTTTGTTCCCAAGCTTTCATGCAAACTCTTCCAAAAATGTGAGTAAATCTAGTATCTCGGTCAGATACAATACTTACCGGTACTCTGTAAATCCGGTAGATGTGTCGCATGTACAGTGCCGCCAACTTCTCAGTGGATAAACCAACCTTGAAGGGGATAAAGTGAGCTGACTTAGTCAGTCGGTCCACAATAACCCAAATGACGTCCTTCCATCCTTGGGATCGAGGCAATCCTGACACAAAGTCCATTGTTATATGTTCCCACTTCCACTCTGGAATGTCCAGCGGCTGTAGAAGTCCTGCGGGTCTCTGTCTGCTAGCCTTCACTTGTTGGCAAATCAAGCATCTAGTCACAAATCTGGATACATCCTTCTTCATTCCATACCACCAAACGATGGTACGCATATCGCGATACATCTTATTAGCTCCAGGATGTATGGAATACTGCGACTGGTGCGCTTCTTGCATCAGCTCATTCCTCAGTTCGCCAGATGGTACATACAGCCTCGTACCATTCTTCAATGCTCCGTCACTGGCGATGGAGAATCCTTCAAGTGTTCCTGCCAACACTTCATCTCTGAGTTTGCAAAGCGTCTCGTCTTGGAATTGTGTCTCATTGACTTTGTCCATCAGACTTGAACGCAATTGCAACTGCATCATGGTTGAGTCAGCTCCAGGTACAATAGCTTCTAGCCCCAGTTCCTTCATCTTCTCTTCATATAGTACAATCTCCAGACCAAGCTTCTCTATGTCCTCCAACAAGTACCGTTCCTTGGTCAAGAACATCGCCACTGGATATCTACTAAGTGCATCTGCAACCACATTAGCCTTACCCGGATGGTACTGCAGGTCGATGTCAAAATCCTTCATCAGCTCCAGCCATCTTCTTTGTCTCATGTTCAGTTCCTTCTGAGTGAAAACATATTTCAGACTTTTCTGGTCTGTATATATTTCCACTCTCTCTCCATATAGATAATGCTTCCATAACTTTAATGCAAAGATGACTGCAGCAAGCTCCAGGTCATGTGTGGGATAATTCTTCTCATGAGTCCGTAATTGCCTAGATGCGTAATTCCCATGTTGTTGAAGAACGCAACCCAGTCCTTTTCCAGAGGTATCGCTGTAGATTGAGAAACCGCCGGTACCTGCGGGTAGCGCAAGTATCGGTGCTGTTGTAAGTCTCTTCTTTAGTTCCTCAAACGATGCCTGGCAAGCTTCCGTCCAGATGAACTCTTCATTCTTCCGAGTGAGCTTCGTTATTGGTTCAGCAATCTTGGCAAAATCCTTCACGAACTTCCGGTAGTAGCCAGCCAAGCATAAGAAACTTCTGATTTTAGCAACTGAGCATGGGGTAGACCACTTCTCAACAGCGGCTATCTTCTTAGGGTCCACCGAAATTCCTTCTCCTGTGACAACATGGCCAAGAAAATCTACCTTGTCTAGAAAGAATTTACATTTGGATAGCTTACCATATAACTTCTCTTTCCTCAAAGTTCCCAGAACTTTCCTGAGGTGCTCTTCATGCTCCTCCTCAGTCTTCGAGTAGATCAAAATGTCATCGATGAAGACAACGACAAACTGATCTAGGTATTCATGGAAAACCTTGTTCATAAGGTTCATGAACACAGTAGGAGCATTCGTCAGTCCAAACGGCATGGCCAAGAATTCAAACTGCCCATACTTGGTGTTGAACGCCGTCTTGGGAATGTCCTCTTCTGACCTTGATCTGATAGTAGCCGAATCCGAGGTCTATCTTTGAGAACACCTTGGCTCCACTGAGTTGGTCAAACAGGTTATCGATCCGAGGCAGAGGGTATTTGTTCTTGATGGTGATATTGTTCAGCGCCCGGTAGTCGATGCACATCCTCACAGTTCCGTCCTTCTTGGGAATAAACAACAGGTGCTCCCCAGGGTAAGCTCCGTCTCGGATAAATCCCAAAGCCTTCAGTTCATTGATCTGATCCTTCATCTTCTTGGCCTCCTTCGGGTTGACTCTGTAGCATCCCTTAGAAATAGAGGAAGAGCCGGGAACTAGATCAATGGTGAACTCTATGTCTCGGTCTGGGGGTAATCCGAGAAGACTATCAGGAAAGACATCCATAAATTTTACTATGATAGGATGGAGAGGTCCGGGTTCTTCTGTGATAGAGGTGTAGGTAACACACTCCATATCCTCCGGAGTTTGAGAGATTTCAAACTCCGGCTCTCCAGGTGGGCTGAAGACTACACTCCTCTGTGACAGTCTATCAGCACATGCTGCTTACTCAACCATTCCATCCCTAGGACTACATCATAATTGGGTAAGGGCATCACAAGCAAAGGTGCTATGAACTGGTGGCCTGATATGGTGATAAGGCAGTTACAATTCTCAGTGATGGGTAAGGGTCCTCCACCGGTCATGACTCTACAAATCTTCTTGCTAAATCCCGTATCTATGTGGTGTGTAGAGATGAATTTTATGGATATAAAACTATGTGATGCACCCGAATCAAATAGAGCTAAGACAGGATAGAAATGTACATAAATAAAACCTGCGATGACATCAGCTGTAGGTTCCTGCTCTGGCTCTTGTTCCTCTGCTGCTAGGGCAAAAGTTCGTCCAGTCTTCTGTTGATGCTGTCCAAATTGTTGTTACTGAGTGGGCAGAGGACCTTTCTGCTGAGTAGCTCCAGTCTGGTGCATTGACGAGGGACAGTCCTTCACTTGGTGGGTGGCAGACCCACAGACTAGGCAGTGTCCTAGCCTCTTTCTGTAGATGTTCGACTGGTGCCCTGGCCTCTTGCAAAAATCACAAACAGGGATCTGCCTCTGAGGTGCTCTATCATTGTTCCTCGCCTGTTGGTTCTGCTGGTGGTGGTGAGGAGGCCGGTTATTGTTGTTGTTGTTGTTTGACTTCTTCTGATTACCCTGGAAGTTGTTAGTTCCAGGATAATCCCTTTTTGAGCGAGCGGGTTGGCTCTTCTCTATATCTTGAGCCCGTTCCAAGATCCTTTCATAAGTCTTAGCACCGCCTGAGATCACATGGGTGCGAATCTCCTCTCTCAGCCCATATCTGAACCTTTCAGCATGATCATCTGGATCAGCTACCAAGTTCTTGGCAAAACGGCTGAGTTGACCGAATTCTGCCGCATATTCTCCAACAGTCATATTTCCTTGCTTCAGGTTCTGAAATTGCCTCTCCATCTCCCACAACTCTGATGTTGGAAAGAACTTCCTCTGGAATAACCTCTTGAAAGTGTCCCAGTCAAGCTGTCTATCCTGGAGTCGGGGTTTATTCCGATACCAGGTGCTTGCTACACTTTGCAGTTGGAGTCCCACTGCTTCAGCCTTGAGGTCTTTGGAAGTCGAGCGACGCTTAGGAGACGCTCCATGCTATCGAGCCATTCATCAGCATAAACGATTCCCTCGGTTCCCTTGAAGGGTCGAGGGTTCTGCTTCTTGAAACTCTCAATATCGCCCACCTTGGCAATATGATCCTCATTAATTTAAATAGCCTTAATGTTACATAAATTAACCCTTAGATTTATGTTTACCTTGGCAGGCCTTGGTTCATGTTGAGCTGCTTCTCCTCTCTCCAGTGCAGCCATTGCCACACTATGGGCATTCTCCATGCCTTCTCTCATAATCGTCGTCTGCTCGCGATGAGCTTCAGCTTGAGTTCTCTGGGCTTCTAGCACTCCTCGTAACAGACCCATGAGGTCGGTGGGGTCCATAGGCACCGGTGGGGCAGCTGGAGGAGGTACTACCATAGGGGGCTGCATCTCCGTCTGGGAAGATGATGATCCACCGTTGTATTATGAGGACGGTCGGCCAGCTGCCGAGGTGTAGGCTCCGGACTTGATTGGGGAGGTGGGGTATGATAGGGTGAAGATACCCCATCGCCAGCAGGGTTGGTCTTGTCAGTGGCCATTCTCTGGAAGGCTTAGGATATAAACATAAGCAAGGTAGCCTACCCGTCTATAACAATCAAAAATATTTATAATATAAACGGTCCTATGTTGTGACAAATTTAATGTTCTAGTGTTCTAAATATTTCTAGATGTTTTCCTAAGTTGTTGATCAGACCTGCATGGGCCACCACTAAAACATGTCACGACCCGGTCCCAATTTCTTGGGTCGAATCGGATCATGCCCAGCCTGCACCGTTGTTGAGACGGCGGCAGTAAGCTGTATCACTCATGCAGGTAATCAACAACACAAATTCTATTTGCCACAACTTTAATATTTCGATAATAAATTTATCCAACAAAAATTACAACTGATAAAATAGTCTTTTAAAAACAACAACTGGAAAATAGTAAATGACAACAACTAAAAAGTAGACTCGTCATCTCCAAGTCCAGCCTCATCTGGTAGCACGACTGGATACAACTCAGGATCATAATAGCTACTAATCAGTAGCTCTGCATCATCAATAGGACCTAAAAATATAGTCTCCAGTCAGTAGGGAGCAAAGTACAATTCATGATATTTTAATAATTGAAATAATAATGGAATTATGCATTTCTAAACAATTTGTAAATGGTTTTCCAACAGTTAAAACAGTGTGATGTGAATAGGCAATAAATATGACCGGATTGGGTTGTACAGTTGTATCCTATTGATACGATATGGCTTATCCCCGTGTGTGTGAGGGGTAAGCTAACACAGTCATTATACTATTTTGGATGTGGTCATACTCATTACACTATTCCTCCAGTACCCAACAGTTAAACAGTCCATGCTCTCAGAGAGAGTTCCGTGTTGCCTCGTGGTTTAAATTTGTAATAAAACTATTACTAAATAATTGTAAACTACCACAAACTGTACTTGCCTTGGTTTTGACTGGAACGAGGGTAATGACTCCGAGATTGAATTTCAGATTTGTCCTCAAAATCCTACAATCGAGAAGTTGGTCTTAGATTCCAAAATTGTCATACTAGATGTGCTAGTTTTAATCTCTAACTTGTCCTAATCAATTTTAATCTTTATTTAGCTAACACAAACAAAACGCGATTATCGGTACGTTATAATTATGAAACATCAATTTTATAATTTTTAGAAAAATTGTATTTATTGATTTATTTGGAAAAACTTAGTATTCTATAAATAAAACTAAGATTTTTCTTTTTAATGAGAAATACATGAATTTCTATTTAAAAGTTTTACAACTTAACTTCTAAGTGATAAAACATTTATTATTTTCTTTTTAAAATAAAATAATAATTATTATTTTATACTACGCTCTCATAACAGAAAATCAACCAGAGAATAAAAGAAAACAAAAATAAAACCTAAGCTATTACACTTTCTCACAGCAGGAAAAACAAATGGGCTTATGTCCTTTTACAGACCTTATTACATAAATTTAAATAAGAAGAAGATATTTGTTAGTCTCTAAAAATCCTACAATTAAATTACAAAATAAAACTAATAATTAAAATAAATTTAATTAAATTAAATTTCGAGTCTCAGACTTGGCCCAATAATCAACATAGCTAATGCCTCAACGTCCGGGTAATACCGGTTTCGTTTACATTTTGCTAAGGGCCCATTGACCGATACGGTCGTCGCCCAAAAATCCAATTTATAAATATTTTCGAAAACTGACTTTAAATCCATTTATAAATTTATAAAAATTTTGGCAGCATTCCCTCTACTTTCGGGATAATCCAAAACTGGGAGAATGCCAGAAACAACCAATCAACTAGTCCCAAACCAGGGAAAACCCATCATAATTCCAGAAACTATATAAAACGTAATCCACAAAAACATTTCCCAAAATATTCGGAAAACCCGAAATAGGATCGGAACCACTACAAATAAACTATCATTCGGAAAAAAATCCGAACTAAAAACTAATCCAAAATCCCAGGAACTTTTCCGAGACAAACTCGAAAATTCCGAAATTAACCCATCAGAAAATTTTCGAAATACAGAAACTTTCTCGAATCAAATCTCGGAAATTTCGAGAATTCGATGAAACCACAGAACCAAAATGGTTTCGGGAAATCCGAAAACCAAGACGTAAACCAAAGACCGAATTCCCGGGAAGGAATCGGGGGCCAATACTCATCATTGACTAAAAAACCCAAGGGACAACTACTGAGATTAACAGAGATTACCCAAAAGCTTGGTGACGGAATCCGAAGGGTAGCCTCGGACTCGAAAACACACTGTCACAGACTCTGAAGTCTCCGACAGCGTCACAGAGCGCTACGAAAACTACGAACAGCGCTAAAACTGAGGCGGAAAGCGATCCACGGAAATCGAATCAGCGAATCGGAAACGCTAGACAGCAAGATCGGGGCCGGGAACTCGGAGAAGTGTCGCGGAGCTCGGAAAGCTCTGGCCCGGAGGGGACAGCGCTGAAAAACCGTACGAAGAGTGGCCCGGGTCGGGATCAGCCTGGGTGGTCGCGGCAAAGGTCAGGGCGAAGGGGCGTCGACGTCGGCCGTCAGCGGGGCTGGCGCGAAGCCGCTGAGGACGATCGCGGAAACAGCGGCGGTGGGGTCGCCGGGCTCGGGCGGAGCGCCGGAGTGATCGGCCTGGGTCGGGAACCGCCAGTGGGCTCAGGCGGAGGCCGGCGGTCGGAATCAGCTCCGGGTCGGCTAGGGTTTGGGGATTAGGGCTGAGGGTTTGAGAGTGGTGGTGTTGGTGAATGGTGGAAGGGGTTTATATAGGAGATGAGCGGGGGTTACGGGAGATGAAGGGTTCGCCGGAGTTACGGGGAGCCGATGGGTCGACGGCTTGGCCGTTCGGGAATGGAGACGATGGTTCAGCCGCTCAAAAGTAATAAATGTTTCTTAACCTTTACTGCTGGTGAAGATTATTAGTAAGTGAGAGAAAAATTATTAGTTAAAGGAATTTGTTTAATAGTATACCAATATTAAATTCTCTTTTCTTTATGAAAAACTTAATAAATATTATATCAATTAATATTTCAGATTTCGAGAACCAAAAAATTGCCTGGATTCGAACTTGGGTTTGGAAACAGGTCCGGGACAAATTCGGGATGGTCTGGTCAAAACTTAAAATTCCAGAATATTAATTTATGATTTATACACGAAATCGATCTCGGTTTTCGGAATTGATTCCGAGTCGGGTTTCGGGAATGGGAACTGGTTCGGGTCTGGCCAGGCAATCAAAAGTCCAAAAATTATATTTTTTTGAAAAATAATAGAACGCAATATTAATTAGAAAAATACAGTTTTGACTAAATTTACAGAATTAATAATTAACTAATTTAAGTTTTTCAAGTAATTAATTAAAAGTTACGGGTTTCACATGTCCCCACCACGTAGAACGATAGATAAAGGCGAACCAAAGTGCACTCGGTTGATCAGACCATCATGCACCGGTTCTGACTAAACAATATGTTAGTGAGCGCGCTCAATAGCATAAGTTATGAACAAACTCGATAAATGGATGAGTTTGCAAAACTAGATTATAGTAGCAACATTAGTCTAGGTGGTAAAAAAACATAGGCACGGGAGACTAAGATTGGAAGAAAGTAGAAATTGGTTCGAACTTCTAAAGGATATAAGTCATGTCATGGGATGGTCTTCATACAGTCATCCTATAGTCTTCTTGTCCAAGTCTTTGGGTGGCTAGATAGGTTAGGGTCCTTTAAATTCTAGAATCTAAGCAACTTATTAATATAGGTCACAAGGACAAAGGGTTTGCTAGGTCATAAGACATTCTACCCAACTTAAAGAATTAAACTAATGGTGGTTTGGGACAAAAAGCACGTCTAACTAGTAGGGTTCACCTGTCTAACCTCTAGCAAGCACGAAAGGAGGATAAGAATTATGATGGAAGGAATCAAGCAAGATGCAATCGATGAGTCGAACGATAGTTCGAATATGGAATCGAGGAAAGAGGTCAAGTATGTGGATGAGATCCTAGACTTCTAATCCTATTCGCAGGCTTGCTTGGTACGGTAAAGTAACCAAACAATTTATCTTGACCAGCATGGGCCACCACAAAAACATGTAACGCCCCAGTTCCAATATACGTAGGACTAAGTACGTAGACATGCCAGCTGTATACATACGAAGTACATGGGCCTTATATGTATACATAAGCTGTAAAATGTAGTAATCCAAGACAAACTAAATCTCATCCACAAAGAATAATATAAAATCAACTTAAATATTTATGATATAATCGTTGGGCGGAGACAAAGTCCACTACCAACTATCTCAATAAAAAAAATATACAAGAACCGATAAATAAAATGGTAAGATGAACCAAGCACAATCGTCTTCGAAGGAATAGAGAGAATCACGGCCTTGGCTAGAATACCTGCGGAAGACATGAACACACACCTGGGGAAACATTAGGTCCTCAGATGGACGTAGCAAGATACAGGAAGAACATGCTAATATGAACTGTCAGAAAATAATAATATATAAAAGACTATCTTAGACACAAATATGCAAAGGAGATGCTAACCGCCTAATGTGCAATTTAGAGGACAACTTTCATGCGCATGGGTGGGATTTTAGGCTATGTGTACGTAACTGGCATCCAGTCATCTGTATCCGTCCGTAACGTCCAAAACGTCAGAGGACATCTGCAAATAAATCGCCACAGTTCCATCCGGAGACTGTGGTTTACCTGTTTGGATTCCCATACGCACTAGCGACTGTCCTCCCCTAATATTTCCCACACTGACCAAGTCATGTCCATGACCCGCCCAGTTTTGTAACTGCTCGAGTCTCTATACCTTAATCGTAGCAGTTACGATCTATCTGTCATACGACAATAAAGATGGCCAGTCCATAAGTCATGCCCCTAACAAAATGTCTCAAACCATGTAGTGTAGGTGTCATGGCCAAAAGAAAGATATAAGGATATCCTCCAACAAGAAGGTAGTCGGCTAATACTAAGTTAACATGCATATAGTAAAGTAAAACGACTAATAGAGTCGCTTGCACCCAAGTGTGGCTTGGACGCGCAGTTTGTAACAAAGAAAAGTAACAATATGAAACAAAATGAATAATACAAAAATAAACAATTGACAATTAATTAGCAAGGTATACTTGCTTGGTAGGATTCCTGGTGAGCTGCCGGTGTGGTACAATAAAGGTGGCACAAGATCGACTTCGGTGCAACAACGATGTATGGTGACCTCGGGTGATGACATGGACAGTTCCATTGGGTCCAGAAGGGTCAAATTAGTTAGGGTGGACATAAGGTAGTCTTTAGTGGTGAGGGAATTGGAATAATGAGATTAAGTCACAGACGGAAGAATAAAGAAGGAATTATATATACCATTTTTAGGAAAATATTTATAACGCTACAAAATATTTTAAGGTACTTAAAAATAGTTTTAGATAAATACTTTAAAAATATAAATCTTTTTAGGCAAAAAATAAACTTTTTTTTGTCAAATATAGAATTTCTAGTTAGAAAAACTGTAATAATTTAGGTAAATATTGGAAACTACTAGAAATCATTTATAGTTTTGGAAAGTACCCTTTCTTTTCGTTAACCTAATTTTTTGGAAAATACCTGAAAAGCTACAAATGGTTTTTGGACTAAAAATTTACGTTTGTCAAAATAAGGTAGAAATACTATCTTTGAAATTAGTTAAAAAAAGAGAGTTATAAAATTTATAAAATAACAATAATATTAACGATAACGTAAAAATAGTATCTACAAAAAAAACTAATAATAATAGTAATATAATAATGATAACAATAATTTTAATAATTTACATACTGTTTTACTTAACAATTACTCTAAATATAAATAAGGAATTAAAATAATACAATAAGAATAATACTGATAATGGAAAGAAGACAAAGTGACAACACTGTAGAAGCATGGAATTTCAGAACCAGAAGTCCTATGCGCCAGAGCTCGGACAAAGTACTTTACACAGCAAAAACAACAAATATGGACATCGAAAGAGGACTTTTTATTACATATAAAGTCTATTACATGTCTAGAAAAGATTGTACAAAGAAGAATTTCTACAAAAGAAAAGATCCTAAGTCTACAGCCAGCAGCCATTATGCACCGTCAAATAGGCGCAGCAATCACCATGCGCCCTCAGTCAGGCGCATCCTTTTCAGCAGCTCAGTCATGTACATCCTCAGTTATGTGCATCCCTTCGGCAGCTCAGTTATGTGCATCCCTTCAGCAGCCCAGTTATGTGTCGCTCTTCCAGCCATGCTCACCGCCGTCTAAATGCTTCGACTAATGAAGCATTTATTGAGTAGAACGAGGGTGGCAATCAACCCTCTAGCTGGAGGAAGAGCTCCCCAAATCGAGGAAGAGAAGAGCACCGCAAGCCGACCTGTGGCCAGGGGAGGCTTCGAAAGAGCCTCCAAAGGCGAAGGAAGACCGTAATCAAAACCGCGGCTAAAGGAGCAGCTTTCAACACAACCAGAATGGGCGACACCCATTTTGAAGGAAGAAAGAGCCCCCAAAGCCGCAGCACCGCCATTCCGATCTGTGGCTCTTCCAGAATACCGGAGACGATGTTCGAGCATCCCTATCTTTGGATACAACAGGCACCTTCCGCCTGCCTCGGAAGCCCTCGACTCCGACTTTTGGATGTAACAGTCACCTTCGAGTGCATCAATGAAGATATTGCGTCGCATCTTCACCCTCGGGAGCATCTCATCAACAGAATGCATCCGAGTAAACAAATTTATGTCGGAAGAACGTGAGAGAACGAGAAGCAAACTCTCTCCATGCCACTATTTATAGGCCGGGCAAATCAAACCCACGCGCCAAGTGGATGGCTCTCCGAATTTCGTACAATGAATTTGCATTAAATGGATGAACCAGACGCTTCGAATTCAGCCAAGTCAAAACGGCTATTTAAAGCTCTCGAAGATCGTAACAGTCGCACCATTAAAGATGTGTCACGAAGCAGATGCGCCGGCCAGACCGCACATCACACAGACGCGTCCTTCAACATCAAGCGCATCACACAGACGCGCCCTTCAGCACCAAGCACATCACGGGGGATGCGCCCCTATGTGTCCCCATACGCCTAGTGGAACGTCAACCGATGCGCCCACTCAGCTGTCCATCGAATGTCAAAAAACATTAAATGCTGAACTGACAGAGTTGGCAGCACGTCTCCCGAAGTCTGAACAGTTCAGAAGACGAAGCATCGCCAATGTCAGCATCATTATTACTTTCCTCCGGCGGTTATAAGCCACGTGGCCGCCCAACCACTCGTATACGCCTCCACGGCCACGCGTCCAAAGTTCTGCATACGCCTCAAAAGCCATGTGACTCAGACTTTTCACTGATCCCTAAAGACAGAAGGAAAGTCACCATTAAAGCTCTGCATGTGCCTCAAAAGCCATGCGCCCCAGACTTCTCTCTGATCTCGAAAGACAGGAGTTAAGTCACTACTGAAGCCTTGCATGCGCCTCAAAAGCCATGCGCCCCGAATGGTTCATGACTTCCAAAGGTTACGAGCCAAAGTCTTCTCATGCGCCGAATCCCAGGCGCATCCTACCAGATCACTCCCCATCAAATCCGAGATCTCCGAGCCATGGGTCGATGACACGTGTCCTTTGACTCAACTCACCCAAGATCTCAGCAACAGAAAGATCTTCTCTTCTGCTACGTGCCAGCTCACAACAGCAGTATGAAGAATTCAACCCCTCAATCAGGGCACAGCATCCATACGCCTCCATTATCAATCACTACGTAGCGTCCCTGCGTCCAGGCACAACCTATATATGCGCGCGTAAGCAGCCAGCCTGCAAAGCTATAAATAGAGGGATCATTTCCTTCTCACCCACGCACAAACGAACGAAAGAAACGAACAAATACACCACCAGAGAGGCAGATACAGACACTCAACGTCTTCCTCCTTTCAGTAAGCTCCAGTACCCAGAGCAATCCAGACCTTCAGAGAACCGATAACCGTCGTCAGATCGTCAACGGAGTCGACGCATTACCACTCACTCCATCGGCACAAGGGACCCAGATAAATAAAAGTGTACTCCTAGGACTACATCTAAGTCCTATATTGTAACACTATTCTGTTTGTATTAAAATTTGCAATAAAAGAATTTTAATGGCAAACAAGCTGGCAACTCTGTTGGGGACCTCTTTCTCCTCCACCGAGAAAGCTGTGTCGCAATTCGACGATGTGAAGGTGGGCTCCTCCCACAAGACACTGGTCGTAGGCCTCAATCAACAGGCGTATGAGGAGTTCATCTCTGAAGGCAGTGCGAGTCCTTCGAAGCGGCTGCCGAAGCCGAAGAAGACCCGCCGAGTTTGGGTACGCAAGGTCGACGCCGCTGGCACCACCACCGAAGGGGATGCGCCAATCCAGTCTTCCCTTCCTGCTGACGTCCTCAGCAACTAAGATGCGCCCGCCGGTGCAGCGTATCTCTCGAGAAAATGTGCAGCTGACCACATTCCCCAGCTATCTCCCTCTCAGGCGAGAAAGATGCGTCGACGGAGCAGGGGCGCAGCCAATACCCCACGCATCACCTCTGATGCGCCACAGAAGGTCTCTATCTTTGACAGACTCACTCGCTGTAATGGCAAAGAGAATTTGGATTCTGAGTACTATGCGCCCCAGTGGACTGGTACAAAGAAATCCAAGACAGCACGGGCTATGCGCCCCAAACGTGCTATGCCAGCAGCGAGCCAGAAGCATGCGCTCACAATCATGCACGCTGCTGATGGTAAGCTATACAAGGTCGACTCAGGTGCTCCTGCGCCAGAGACGAGCCGACCTTCAAAGTCCTTGTCTCGCTTGGGCGCATCTATTGCATGCACAACCAAGTCGAGTAAGGCAAATCCAGTGGTCTTGAACTCCCGCGCCTCCTCTGGTTGTGCGTCCGAGGTCCGTTCAAGTCACTTCAAATGTTATTCCCCCACTACTGATCGGGATGCCTGTTTGGTGTTAGATCAGGGGGCGCAGCATTCACTTGACCACCCCGGCGCTTGGCCTTGCCATGCGCCTGAAGGGGGTGTAACACCCAGTTTTCCAGATGAGGGTAATTTTGAAATTTTATAATTATAATTATTATTTAATAATATTTATTTCATATTATGATTTTTAGTGATTTTTAAATTATTTTAAACTATTTAAATTCATGACTTGTGGTTTTGACGTTTTGCTAGTGAAACCCTAGAGACTGTTTGACCTAGAGCCTAACCATGTGATTATGATATTTTAATGTCATTTTTGGCCTAAGGATATTTTTGCATTTGACCTCTTTGAATTATTTTGATATCATTTTATTATTTATGATATTGTTTTGGGGTTATTTGAGTCGGGTTCGAATTTCAACTCAATCCGACTTGAAACGGGGACCCGGGGGTAGTTTGACTCTAGTGGAACCCACACACTAGTTAGGCATGGCCCACATGATATTAAATTTAGTCCACATGATAGAAATATTTTAGTTAGAGGTTAGACTAATTATTATGGATAAGGTTAGTGTGATTAGAGACTTTAGAATGACTAATTTAGCCCCAACCAATTAGCCCTTTCCTAATACTCATAGAATAGGTTAGTGGGGGCATTTTGGACCTTACCATAATAGGACAAATAGCCCCATATGGCCAGCCACTTTGGGAGAGGATAGGCTCAAGTTCATTTTATTATTCTCATCCACACTCTCTCTCTTGTTCTTTCCCAAATTTCTAGAGAGCAATCCCTAGCAATTTCTCCACCAAATCCTTCCATTTCGCCACCAAATCTTCTTCTTTCCTTCTCCATTCTAGCCAAGGAGGAAGCTACCCAAGTTTGGGAGGATTCGGAGCTCGTTCGTGTCCTTTTGGAATCTCTACGTGTCGGTGTCGCTCCGGGAAGGCTTTTCTTCGATTCGATCTACCGGGAGGTATAAATCCCTTCTCCTTTTCATTTCCTCATGCATATAGGTCTATTTTGAACCCATAGGAATGACCCCCATGGTTGTATCTCCATTTGTGTCCATTTTGTGTCTATTTGGAGGTCATAGGAGTGTCCTTTGTGTTGTGGTTGTGTCCATGTGGGAAAATCCCAAATTTGGACACACTATGTGTTGTTGTTATGTATGAATAAATTATTACATGTTTAATCTCATATTTTTGTATTGGAGATGTGTTCTATAGTGTCTCATATATATATATTAGTGTAGAGAGTGAGTTCTTGATATATTATGTTATATACTTGTGTTCTTTTGTCTCAAACTACCCAAATCCGTCATGATTTTTATCCACATTTTTAATTTCAGCCCTAACTTAGAAATATCATAACTTCTAGCTCAAAGCTCGGTTTAATCTCCCATTTTTTTTAAAAGAAGCGTATTAAAGTTAGCTTTCCAAAAATATGTACTAATAGGCCTAATTCTTTCTGTAACTTTCTGGAGAATTATTTGAGTGTCAGCTGTACGAAAGACAAACGCGTTCTCGGTATTTTTGCGATTCCGGGAGTTTCCGGAAACGAAAACGCGATCCGTTTGAATTTTCGGAAAGCTAACACATAGATCTATAACATACTTTAATCCTAGATTTTAATTCATGCTGAGATGGTACAGTATTGATTATTAGTAGGAGTTACTATTCGGCATATGCATTTTGTGCACCCTTGTGTGTAATATAATGTTCTGTTTGATTTTAACCCATGTTAATGTATATACATTATGTAATTAAATAGAGAATGCAAGAATGAGTAAATATTTAAATAAATAATATATGTGGTGTAAGTATCCTATCTAATGTAAGCATGTATAAGTATGGCTTGTAATGAATATGTAGGTTCCATAGTATGTAATGTATGGTGCATATAGTGGTGCAAGAGAATAAATGAATGATGAATGAATGCAAGCATGAATGTAATGTAATAATAGATGTAATATATGTAGCCTTGTTAGGAATAAAATTGGAATTTAGTTTTGTTTCACTAAATAAGAGATACATGAGAACTCATATATGTGAATGTTAACTTCCTATTGACACTTTGCTACACAACTGTCATGCCTCACTATCACTCCACACAATGCACACTATACTATATAACCCTCACACCCTCACTCATTGACACTCACTCACACATTGCCTAACACTCATTCCATGATAACACACACATGTTCTTGTGCACTTTCATGACACACACACACACCCATGAACACATACACATGCTCTTCTCTCTCTCTCTATATATATATATATATACTATACATGGCTAAATGTATTAATGTGGTAAATAGAGTTTTCCTATAGTTATATATACATATATGTGATATAGGGCCTAATGTTGAATTCTCTTTTCATGTACACCTCCATGTTCACACACACATATAGCTTTACATATTAGCTTCCTTTCTCTTATGTATAATATTGAATGTGATGGCTTGTGTTTGGCTTGTATAGCCTTGTGATTGGTGTGTGATTGTTAGACTAGGCTTGGTTAGGCCAAGTGAGACTTATTAGACTTGTTGGGCTAGGATTTGACCTAGTTGACCTAGTTTGACTAGTCTAGTTGACTGGAGTTGACCAAGTGTTGACTTTAGTCTAGTTTGACCTAGACAGCATGCAGATGCATTGTAGATTATATTTATCATTCCCTGTGTACATCTTGACTTGTGTTGCTCTAACTAGGAGTCAGGTACCTCATCTCGGACAGTACATTTATTTCAGACATTCAGATACGAGGCGAGTACATTCTTTGACCGTTTCATACTTGTCTGGATTTATATTCTTGCTCTAGATTACTGTACTTGATGCTGACACGATCATTATCACGGATTGGTACTATACGAATCTTCTTCTGAGATGTTATCTCCTTGTATTCACTAAATACATATTGTGATGTGCGTTTCACTTACATATTGTATTTATTGAATACCCATATTCTTGTATACTCCTTGTGCATATTGTACTCTCAGTATCACATGAGTCCCAGGGATAGACCATTGTACAACTATTGTATAACATTGTACATCTATTATATAATATTGTACATCCATTGTATAATATTGTACATCCATTGTATAACATTGTACATCTATTGTATAATATTGTACATCTATTGTATAATATTGTACACTATTGTGCAAGATAACGTAACCGGAGTAGATCCTTGTGTATTGATTTGGGGAGGAAGAGTAGAATTGGTTATGTAATCAAATCCTATTGTACAACATTGTATAACTATGTATATGTCTATTATACACCCACGTACAATGGAGTTACCATTGCATTTTCCTAGACCGTTTACATAACCATATTGTACTCTAAATCATAGTAGGCTTACAGTTCTTATTTATCATATTTAGATATTTTCTGTTATCAAATCTCTACTGTTTTTCATATACTTCTTACTTTCAGCGTTTCATGTACCTTACTCTATTGCATGCTTTATATTTTCTAACATGATATGAACTGCGTGAGATGTTTTGTGCTCGCTCCCGTCCTGACTGGACCTGTTGAAAATTTTACAGAGGATGATGAGGTACCCTGCACCCTTACTTGGAGTTTGCCTAGTTGACACTCGCGACCTGGACCCCAGAGGAGGTTCAGGCAGCTGCTGAGGACGATACCTTGCTTAGTATAGATAGTTTAGACTGTTTTTCTTTTATGTTTAGTTGTTGTTCTTGATTCAGAGTTTGTATATTGTAGAGATGTTGAGACTTGTATTTCATTTCTGTTGTACCTCGGTTGAGGATTCTCTCATCTATTTTATCGTGCCATATTCTATCTCTAGATTGTGATTGAGTTGTACCTCTGTGTTGGCCTCCTCATGGAGAGCATTCATATTATGTTAGTTATAGTTCATGACCTAGAACATCGTTCTACCGTCGACACTGCGGCGTAGGCTGGGCGTTGTTACGCTCTCATACCCTCACAGTGGGTGCGGGTCGTGACAGGGGGTGTGAAGGTGGCACTCTCCTCCAACGATCTGCGCAACGTGATCACTCACAAGCGCCGATTAGGAGAGTCGGCTGACAAGCACGATGCGCCCTTCACAGGGCACACTTGTGCTGTGGTCACCATCAACTGCTATTGAAAGGCGGCAGTCCCACCAAGGCAGTCAGTGTTCCAGTGGCTGTAATCATCGACACCCCTCCGAAGTCGCCTCGGGAAGAAGGTGTCAACAAAAGAAGAGCCAAGGGTTGCTTCATGCAACGTAATCTCTAACTCCTCTTCAGTCCAAAAGACGACTGGCAATTCCTTGTCCTCGTCCAAGAGCGAGCCGGGGAAAACCAAGGCAAGTGTCTCATCCTCCGGAGTGTTCGAAGGCACTCGGGGGAGAAAGAAGCTCTTGGAAGAAACTGGGGGTAGTCAGACCCTGGTGGAGCCTCCTTCCGAAGACGAAGCTGTCTTCCAAAGTACAGCTGGGGCCGATATTCTCGAAGTCAACCTCCCGGACATGGCTGGGGGACATCTAGCCCCTGTCCTTCAAGACGAGGGTGTCCTCCAAAACACAACCGGGGGTAGTCTAGCTCCCACAGATCTGAGTCTCTGGGACGAAGAAGTCCTTCAAGACGGAACCAAGGGTAATCAGGCCCTTGCAGATGCTCCCGTCGAGAATGTTCTCCAGAACATAGCCGGGGGTGGCCAGAACGAATCTCCAGGAGAGGCAACTCCCCTACAGAGTGAAGCCGAGAGTGAAGCCTCAACCGATCCATCCACTTCCAGCCGTGTTATGACAGTATACATGGCTGGGGGTGATTTCGAGTCTGATGCATCGCCACCAGACCTCGTCCAGCGCATGGACACATTAGAAGGAGGAGTGAAAACCCTCTCTGCCTCTATATAAATACTGACTCAAGCAGTGTTTGAGATACGGTCTGCTTTGGCGAAGACACCTTCTACCGGTCCCGACCCAGGGGCCAATAGAGAATCAAGTGTACCCCTTCAACGGGTATCCTTGGATACGGATCGTCGAGAAGCACCTTGGACATCGGAGCCCTCAAATGCTCAACTGCAGGTGGTACCACCTTCCCCAACTTCCAGCTCCATGGAAGACGTGGTCGAGATGATCAGGGACTTGCGCGAGCGCTTTGAGTCCAAGACGAGACAAGAGGAGCGCCAAAAGATGGGGATTCCCCAGCCTTATCCCCTCGAGTGGAACAAAGTGGTTTATCCTCCTAAGTATAAACCACAAACACTGACGCCATACGACGGGAAGGACTCTCCTCGTCGCTATCTGACGTACTTCCAGTCTCAGACGGGACATCTTCCGAAGGACGATGCGCTACTCACCAGCATATTTGTCGGGGCACTGAAGAGAGTAGCATACGACTGGTACTGCAGCCTCCCCGATAATTCCATATCCTCCTTCGATGACCTGACGTGCCTTTTTCTCGACCGTTTCTACGACGGCGGAAAGGACATGACAATGGCGTCCCTTATAGAGATACACCGGAAGGAGAAGGAAACAGTTCGAGTGTTCATCGAACGCTTCCGCCAGGCCTGCTTCAGACTACCTCCGGGCATGCCAGAACATGCACTTCTCTTCTCCTGCAGCATGAACATGCTGTGTGCAGTCAAACTCTGGCTCAACTCTACTCCTCCTCCTGACTGGAGCTCCTTGATCATTGAAGCAGAAGCCACAAAAAGAAGGCAGCCAATGCTCGTCTTCTGGGAGTCAGTTTCCCTGCCTTTGAGGACAAGGGGAAACGGCCTGCAGCCAATAACCCTGGACGAGAGACGAAGGGGAAACAGGCGTTGACTGTCAATGCCTCAAAAGGTGCGTCAGCACCTACCCAGAAGCCTCCACTTGAACCAAGGCCAAAGGAGGTTTATTCGTTCAACGACGAAGACACCCTGCAACTCTTTGAGATACTGAAGCAGGGTAACAAGATCAAGCTGCCGGACCCGAAGCGTCCCGACGAGGTTGGGAAAGTGGACAACCCGAGGTACTGTCACTACCATCGGTTTATCGGACACCCAACCAAGGACTGCTATGTCCTCAAGAATTACATCCAGCGCATGATCAATGCGGATGTAATCTCCGTCGACTATGAGGAGAAGACGGTGTCAGCCAACGTAGTTTCAGTCCAGTTCGGCACCCTGCCGCCAACAACAACACAAGATGGCGTCGTCCCCATCCCTAAGGCGACAATGGAGGGGGTTAACTTACCACCTACTCGTGACAACGTGAGTGGACTCATCCCACTCACAACATCTCGGGGAGAGATCCTATGGGTTCATCCTGATCTTGTCTCCGAGGTGACACAACCGGAGGTACGCCCTACCTCCAAATCCAAAGGCAGGAAGATCAAGTCTTGCCGTATAGTCTCTTTCTCAGCGGAAGAGGCACTTCCTGTACAGACGCGTTCCTAACAGAACACTCAACCCGACGAAGCTGCCGTCGAGGTGGTGCCTCCTTACACCGTCCCTGCTGTCCAGGAGGAGGGCCCGTCTAAGCCCCCAGTAGCCAATAAGCAGAAGCAGATAGAAGCCCGCTTCGATAGGCCTCTGCGAAAGGAGAATGCTTCGGGGCTAGCCAAGCCCCACAACTTCGATATACTGGCACAACTGGCCAGTACTCCTATCCGCCTTTCTCTGTTCGAGCTACTTCGTCTTTCCAAAGACACTCGCGAAGCTCTCTGTGAAGCCCTGAAGTATGCTGAGTCCTTCATCAGTCAGGTCAAGCAGCCTGAAGATCTTCCAACTGCATGTACGTACTGCCACTGTACGGATAAGGTTATCCCCAATATAACCTTCACCCAATAGGACATGCTGCTCAAGCACTACCGACACAACAGGCTGCTGTATTATACAGGGTATATCGGTTCAGTCAGGGTGAAGCAGATTCAGATCGATCCGGGGTCTTCCCTCAGCATCATCCCGAAGACGCTGCTCTCAACACTAGGGATCCTAATGTACCGGTTGGCGCCTTCCAATACAACTATCAGTGGCTTCAATGCTAGTAAAAGCGAGCCACTGGGCAAGATACGACTAAATTGCCATATCGGCAACCTCAGAACTGAGGTGACTTGTTATGTCGTGGACACCGACGTCAATTACAACCTCCTGTTGGGTCGTCCTTGGCTGCATGAGTACATGGTGGTGCCATCCACGCTCCACAAATGTATGAAGTACGTGTCCACCAACAACGTCATCCGGACGGAGTTTGCGGACATCGACCCCTTCAAAGGGATTGAAGCCTACTTCACCGATTCCGACCTGTACAAGTCACCTGACGTGAAGGAAGGCAATGATGCTGACGATGAGGCAGAAACGGCAGCAGAGCCGGACATGGAGCCTGAGGTCACTCCCGACGCTCCTTTGAAGATCCGACTCAAAGGCAAACCGCCTCAGAAGTTGCCTCCCATGAGCATCAAACTGCCCGGGAAAGCACCAGCTGCTCCTGAAGCTCCCCTGAAGATACGACTCAAGGAAAAGCCGCCTCAAATACCGGCTCCCTTTATGGCAAAACTACAGGGGAAGGCGCCAATCACCGGAGGTACAGAGGAGGCACCTCTGAAGGTGCGTCTTAAAGGCAAACCGTCGCCATCTAAGCTGCCAGAAAAGGCCCGCATAGTCCTCTCGGACTCCAAGTCCAATGCTGTGGTAGACTCTCCCAATCCTACTCCAGTACTCACGGACGAAGAGCTAGGGGAATATATCTCTGCTGATGTAGATGCGCCCTCTCTGGACAATGTAATCCCGCGGGATAAAATCTCGCATTTCATCAATAATAGAGTATCTTTTAATTATTCTAGTCTTCCACATTGGAATGCCATATATATATTAGATAACGTTCTACGGTCGTTACAAACACAAATAACGACCGCCCATCATGTAAATCGAGTAGTCCCGTCCCAAGGGGTCTGTTACATAGTCCCGCCACGGAATCGAGACGAAGAATCCATCATCCTCGGCAAAGTTGAACGTCATCAAGACCTTCCGCCACTCGAGCCAGAACCAGATACCGACAGAATGCAAGTCTATCGGTACACGAACAAGGCAAAGTACCTTATTCAAAAGATGGATTACGACCTAAAAAGCAACAAAGGCCTGAACTACGGCAAGGGTCGACGTCTTCCTCTCCGGCGTCCAACACCTAAAGAAAAGCCGCAGGACTACTACAATAGAACTCGACGGGGGGTAGGCTATATCACGCCACCGTCAACTCCTGAGAGTTCAGACGCGGAGGAGGTAGAACATTCTCACTCGTCCGAAGCATCAACCTGGGATTCCGATACCAGCATCGGATCAGTCTTCAAGAAAGTGCTATCAGCCAACATGACATCAGCACAACCTCAAGAAGATGAAGGCCAAATGCCAGAATTCTTTGAAGAAGAACCTTGGGCTCAACGCCTGGGAGAACAGTGGGAGTCTCATTTTGAATTATGTGAACCTCCCACCGAAGACGAGGTCGAGCAGATCGACCTTGGGGATGGATCTTCTTCCAAACCCATCTTCGTCAGCAAAAGCCTGAAAGGAGAAGACCAAGAATCTTTAATCCAGCTGGCTAAAGAGTATATCGATGTCTTCGCCTGGAGTTACGAAGATATGTCGGGACTTGACCCCCAGATCGCGATGCATAGGCTGAACATCTTACCTAATGCCAAGCCTATCAAACAACAACAGCGACGCTTCCGTCCGAACATCATGAACGCCATTGATCAGGAGGTGGACAAGCTCTTGACCAGCGGCTTCATCCGTGAAGAACAACACCCAGATTGGGTAGCCAACGTCGTCCCCGTCACCAAGAAGAATGGGAAAATATGAGTTTGTATCGACTTCAGGGATCTCAACTCTGCTTGCCCAAAGGACAAATTCCCACTTCCAATCACTGATGTGATGATCGACAACACATGTGGCTTCGAACGTATGTCTTTCATGGACGGGTATTCAGGCTACAACCAGATCAAGATGTTTCCCGATGACGCAAAACACACGTTATTCAGGACTCCGAAAGGTGTTTTCTGCTACACAGTGATGCCCTTCGGCTTGAAGAACGCTGGTGCGACATACCAACGAGCTATGAGCACCATTTTCCGTCAGCATCTTTGTAAAACAGTCGAATGCTATGTTGACAACATCGCAGTCAAGAGCCGTCTTAAAGGAGATCACCTGCAAGACCTCAAGACATTCTTCGATCTCATGCGGGCGCACCAGCTCAAGATGAACCCCGCTAAATCCTTTCTAGGGGTTTCTAACGGAAAGTTTTTGGGCTTCATCATCACGGCAAAAGGCATTCATGTCGATCCCGAGAAGACCAAAGCTATCCTCGATATGGACCCTCCGAAAAACCTTCGAGAACTTCGAGGCCTACAGGGGCGTCTGGCATATATCCGAAGGTTCATAGCAAACCTTTCTGGCAAATGTCAACCCTTTACTCAGCTCATGAAGAAGGGAGTCTCTTACGTCTGGACAGAGGAGTGCCAAAAGGCTTTCGACGATATCAAGGCTTATCTGACAAGCCCGCCAGTCCTGGTAGCACCAGTCGTCGGCAAACCATTTCTCCTCTACGTCCGTGCCATGGATCATTCCCTCGTCGCTCTGCTAGCTCAGAACAGTGATACAGGCTATGAGCAAGCAATCTACTACCTCAGCCGAACTCTGATCGGGGCCGAACACCGGTACAACCCCGTTGAAAAGGAGTGCTTGGCTCTGGTATTTGCCATCCAAAAGACTCATCATTATGTCTCGGGCCAGACAATTCATGTCATTTCTCGAGTCAATCCGCTCAGAGTCCTCATGACGAAGCCAGGATCATTAAACTCCCGGCTTGCCACATGGACGATCTTGCTAACGCCATACAATATGGTGTTTGTGCCACAAAAAGCTGTTACGGGTCAAGCTCTAGCCGACTTCTTAGCTGTACACCCCATCCCAGAGTCCTCAAGATTCTATGAAGATATCCCGGATGAGGTCCAAGAATCAAACGTCACCGAAGAAGGCTCCGTCTGGCGGATGTTTTTCGATGGCACTTCAAGAACAGGCCCCAAAGGCCAAATCATCGCTGGAGTGGGGGTGGTATTAGTCTCCCCCGATCAGCTGGTCATCCAGCGTGCTTACTCCCTTTCAAAGCCGTGCTCCAACAATGTTGCTGAGTACAATGTGCTCATTATGGGACTCCAGCTGGCACAACAGCTGGGGGTGAATCATCTGGAAGCCTACGGCGACTCAAAACTCATCGTAAACCAGATCAAAGGGCAATACGAGGTTCGCCATGAAGATCTGATCCCTTACCATGAAGTTGCATTGAACATCATTTCAACCTTCACCGAGTTCTTCATCGAACACGTACCTCATCTGCAAAATCTGGAGGCTGATGCTCTGGCTGGCCTTGCACCCTCATTGGCAGCACCCCTCGGGACTCAACACTACGTCACAGTGGTGGGTCGAGACTTGGTCTGTCCCAAAAACAACCTGTGCTCACGAGTGGTCCATGCCATGTCAACCAGTGCCGGTGTTAATGTCCGAGACTGGAGATTTCCGTTCATCGACTTCGCTGTCTACGAAATTCTCCCAGAAGACCCGAAAGAAGCCGTCTCAGTCAGGAGACGCTCTCTTCGATTCTACTACGATACAGCCACTAAAATGCTGTACCGACACTCCTACGATGGACTCCTCCTTCGATGTTTGTCCAACGAAGAAGCAGCCGAAGCCCTTCGAGAAGCTCACGATGGAACCTGCGGGGCCCATCAACCTGGCCCTAAGTTGCAGGACCGACTGCGACGCATGGGCTACTACTGGCCAACCATGGCCGCTGACGCTGTTGAATATGCTAAGAAGTGCCATGCGTGCCAGCTCCATGCAGACTTCATTTATACACCGTCAGAACCACTACATCCTACAGTCGCCTCCTGGCCCTTCGAAGCTTGGGGCATGGACATTGTGGGACCAATCACCCCCCTTCATCGAGAGGACACCGCTTCATCCTAGCAATTACCGACTACTTCTCCAAATGGGCAGAAGCAGTTCCACTGGCAGAAGTGAAAAGCTCCAGGGTGATCAGCTTCATCAAGCACCACGTCATCTACCGTTTCGGAGTACCCCGGAGGATCATCCACGATAATGGTCCTCAGTTCATCAGCCATGTTTTCAACAGATTCTGTGACAAGAATCGCATTCAAAACGTGGCATCAACCGCTTACAATCCGGCAGCAAACGGATTGGCCGAGGCATTCAACAAGACTATCGTCAGGCTACTCAAAAAGGTCGTATCATCCAACAAACACGACTGGGACGAAAAGCTTGGCGAATGCCTTTGCGCCTACCGTACGACGGTACGGACACCGACATGCAACACACCATTCTTCCTGGTCTACGGGAGCGAAGCGGTACTACCTCTCGAGATCCAGATACCCTCTCTCCGCGTAGTGATCACAAACCAACTCACAGAAGAGGACAATCAACGTCGTCGTCTGTGGGAACTGGAGGCACTTGATGAAAAGCGTCTCCTAGCTCAACAACGCATCGAACTCTACCAAGCCCGTATATCACAGGCTTTTAACAAAAAGGTCAAGCAGAGGACTTTTCAAGTAAGCGACCTGGTTCTGGCAGTCAGAAAGCCGATGGTGTTGACTCACAAAACACCAGGAAAGTTCGAGCCCAAGTGGGAAAGACCTTTCATCATCGAGACGGTATACTCGAACGGTGCTTACCGCCTCGCCAAACCCAATGGGGACTTGTTCATGATGCCCATCAACGGCAAGTTCCTGAAGAAGTACTACTCTTGACATCTTTCAGACATGTGCTTCCACCAGGGGATCTGTAAACCCAATCATCAGGGCTCACAGACAAATCCCTTCCACAAAATCATGCGCTTCTGGAACCCAGCTGTTCCGTAGCATCCTCCAGTAGAAGGACAACCACGTCCACATCACCTCTGAGTTGTCCCCCTACATCCTACAAAGCGAAATCTTATATCCCATAAGACTATGCTACCCATCATGTTTACCACGTCCATATTACCTCTGAACATCCCGTACAGACAACCCCTGCGTTGCCGTACGTTAATCGCAGAACTTCTACATCCACATTACCTCTGAGTAGTTCTGCGTACCCTCCGGAGTCACTCCTACCACGTCCATAACACCTCTGAGTAGAAAGATTCTATCATTTTGAATCCCATATTTGCCATGTCCACATTACCTCTGAGCAAACATGTTGATTCTCTCCAACTTATTATCTGTACCTAGAAACCAAGATGCGCAAAAGATAATAGGTCCAGACAAATCATCAAAGTTCATGACAAAGCAAAAAATGAACACATCACAGAGAATTGTGTACTTCTTTATTTTCTAAAAAAAAGAGTAAAGGACTACACCATCCCCAGCAAGAGTTGCAAATACATAAAAAGAAGGGACTACAATCCCTAACATCCCCAGGATTGGCTGAAAGCTCTTAAATCCGACGCTTCAAGTCTGCCGCCCGAGTCTCTACAGTTACCAAGACTCGACGTTCAGCTTCTTGATGCATCGCTTTAATGGCCTCAGGAGAGGTGTCATTCTCATGCTTCTCATCCAACTGCTGCCGCTGCTGAGCCAAAGTAAGAGCCCGGTGGGTGAAAGCTGCCTCCTCCTTCTTGAATGCTACGTGTTCAGCCTGGACACGTTCGGCGTCTAATAGAAGCCAGGCCCGTTGGTCCTCAAGGCGGCGGATCTGGGCATCGATCTCCGCGATACTAGTGTCCAACACAGCTCGCACCTCCACCGTCTCCCGCATAGACTGAGACAACCGCTCCACTGCAGCTTCAGTCTCAGCCACTTCGCGTTCCCAGACACTCACAGTCGCCTGTTAAGAAGGCTCAGTCTCGGCGATCAGCTTCTCCTTCTCCGTATCTATCAATACGAAGAGGTCGTTTCGCTAGATGCACTGCAATTCGAAAAGCCGCTGGTCCAACTCAACCACTGAGGCCTCTAGAAGGTCGACCATATGATCATGGCCCTGATGAAGATGGATCAGGTTGATATGAGGCATTGCCAGAGTTCTTGCCGTCGCAAAACTCCCATTGGCGTCCATCACGGCCGATACGCCTCTCTGTAACATTTTATACACTGCCTCGATGATGAATTTCACATATTCATCTGCATCCGCCAGCACCTGCGACATCATAGCAGGAGTTGGAGGAGCTGCTTTAGCAAACGGACCGCAAGAAGGCCCGTCTGCCTCAATCCGTGAGGCTGGACCCTTGATATCAACAGGCTCTTCATCAACAGGGGCTTGACTACTAGCCCGAGGAGCCAAAGGAATCGAAGAAGCCGAGGCAGGCGTCGAGATAGTACCCCAAGTGGAAGGAGCAACAGAGGGTTCCATCAAACCCTTACCCTTCCCAAACTCGGAAGAACCCCCGACGTCAGTGGCCACCTCATCAGCCCCCAACATGCTATCAGCAGCCGGTACCTCCCCTGGCAGAACGGGGAGATCAACATTTGTCTTCTGACTCGCCCCTGAAGTCAGGACCGACAGCCGAGTCTCACTTTTCTCATCAAATCCCTCTACAGGGACAGGATCTGTCGCTACCTCCTGATCGGTAGCCACCTCAACTTCCGCTGCTGAGTCTGGGGTAGGGCTCGGCAATGATACAGCCGACCTTCCCTCATCATGACAAGGAGGGGAATCAACCCTCTCATCTGTTCCAACCACATCTGTTGCCCCTGCAACAGACTCTTGCAACTCTGGAGCGACGTCATCCGAAGACGACAAACTCTACCCCACTTCATCACCAGGAAGCCCCGTGTCTGCTGGACCCTCGGCATCCAAGGCCCCCGCTGTGACCTTCATCATCTCGGAAGCTGCTGCATCCTCAACTTCCCTTCTGACATAATCTGGGGATGCTGGAATCTCCACGACAACAACATCATCCGGGATCTTCTCCATGGGAGACATCATAATCGACGGGATGCGCACGTCAGACGAGCTCGCCGTCTCCTTTGGCCTGCTTCCACCAGATGTTAGAGTACGGGGCCTCCTTTTTAGCGGCTCCTACAAAAAGGAAGCATTAGTTTCATAAAATGTTGAACCTAAATCAGACTATGTGGGACATCCTTACCTTTGCAGATGCTGAGTCCGATGACACCGTCGGTGACGATGCCTTCTTCCGCCTCTTCGACGCAGGAGATCCAGCCTCTGTATCTGTACGTCTTTTCGATTGATCAACTGAAGGTTCTGCCTGACCCCCTGTGGACACGACAGGGGCACCTCGATAACCCGCCTCTGGCGGACGGTACGATCGAGCTTTCACGTTTTCGGCTACCGCTAACTGGGTGCCTGCGATAAGACTTGTCTCCCTATCATATTCGGGAGGCGCGACAGCCATAACACAGTAAAACTTGGCGGCCGAGTAAAGAATGGGCGGCCGCAGGTTCTGGACGGGCAGCGTTAAAGTGAGCTCCGGTACATCCGGCATTATAGTAATGCCAAGCTCGTGTACCGTCCAGCAAGCTCCCAGCATACCCCAGGGTGATATTGGGATTATCCAACATCAGCTGAGCATAACCAAATTACCGTGCAAAGCGGCTCGGTAAATACGGTTCCAGATAGCACTGATTCCTGTTCCGGTACACCAGATGGGATGGCCGAATACTTTGCAACCAGCAGAATCCCCATGGAGGCAGAGTGGTGGCATCTTCACCCGAATCCATCAAATCTTTACCGGCCTCAAAACCCGAGAAGACTGGTCCTATTTTGGTGATTTCCACCCCTGAAGGCGGGATAAAACCTTCCTGCAAACAGGGACGCCAGAATGCAACCAGCTCCTCTGGTGGAAACGACGAAGGAATGCATCTCCGGCCCTATGGTCTTCTTCCGAACCCGGATTCATTACATTTGGATGGTGTAAAATTAACCACCCCATCAGATAGTGAAATGGCAGTTTGGCACGTGGGATGTTGTCATTCCTACCGCGATCATGAACCACGTTTCCCGCAAACTCCCGTAAACCTCGTAGCAGGTTACACACCATCGCGGGGAGAAGAGCCAGACGCCGGCCGAGAACCAACTTCACTGCTGGCAGGATTAAGTTCCGGGTTACCCTCTCTATGGAGCCTGACCCGCCCGAAAAAATGTAATCTCGAAGCCAAACCATCAGATATGCAGCTAATACTGCTTTCGACGACATCCGATGGGTAAGATGCCAGAAACAGCTGTAGGAGCGTTCATCCGACTCCTGGTCCTCGTCCTCCCAGGGATTCTTCTCACCTAACCTACCGATTTCGGAGAGCACCTCGCTACGGGAAAGCGCTGGCGGAGTAGAGAACTGCGAGGGATCCTCCTTGTCTTGCTTAAAGACGTAATCTCTCCAAGCGGTCACGTGAGGCTGCGACCCCGCTCTTATCCCTCTTCTGCATATAGTAATGATGACTCGCCACTTCCTTGAAGACAGCCATCATTTCTTCAGCTTTGTCCCCCAGGACTTGGAACTCCTCGTTGGTCGGGAAGTACTCCTCATAGGGTTCTGACCCCCAAGGGAGCTTTGATACCTTGTGCATTTCATGAAGTGCAAGTGTCACGCCCCAGAACCAGAATACTGGAGAGCGGGGGCGGACATAGCCAGCTACGTATAATGAAATGGAATCCATCTCACCATACGGTCACAGCTGTCTAGATATGTGAGGGTTTATCTACAAGCCATCAGTCTCTTAAGGTCATAAATTATCCTATTGTCTTAATCTCAACCAACTAATAATAATCACAAGATATCAGATTACTAAATATACAATTGTAAGGCGTCCCAAACATTACATATCCAGATGATCATGAAGCTAGTCGTACAAAATGTAAGAACTAGCAAGAGTTAAGTCATACATGATCAACCTCGAGTTGCCAATCATGATTACAGCCCGTAGGTAGACAGTAAATAAAGTGCATCGAGCTAACAGGTGCTCGTCGGCTAAACGCCTCAAAAGAATGATTTTACAATAGAGTGAGCGAAACAAAATAGGAAACCCACTTGTTGCTCGGGTTCCGTCTAGTGTTCACCATCGGGCTGGAAGACAGGTAGATCCTCTGGAGCTCCTCTGGTATCTGGCCATACAAAACCAGCTGGGTCAGACCCCAGAAAGAGCAAGTGCCACAAAGGAGGCCACGAAATAAGAACCAAAGCCAGCAAATCAGCACAATAATATAATTATATAATAAGAGACAGTAATTTAAGAAAAAGGCATGATAGGTAGATATAAAAGACAATCTTGTACAGAATCGATAAAAGACAGAACATATGGAAAAGCATGACAGGATGATATACGATGAGATAACCATAGGACTATTCAGATAGCCAGGTTACAACCCGTAAACCAAACAAGGACCGGGGTTGTAACCCTTCGTCTGAACGGAACTTGGTTTCTCTCACCATTTATCGGCAAGATAAATATAAGAAATTAGGTCAAGTAACAATCTGGAGTGACAATCATTATAGTGACAATCTGGAGTGACAATCCTTCAATCATTCTGGTACAATCTTACAATCAATCATTTCAAGACAATACTATACTGGACTAGACTCCATCCAAGCAATCACGGCCAATCATTGCCTACGGCTTTCTACATTAACTAACTAGGGTTATCACAATCCTAGTTACTAGCAAGATGCAATGAGATGTTCCTCCAGCCACAAGCCCTGCAGCTAATCCAGGTTTTCCAGGCGATTTGGATTCACTAAGCAGTTATCAATAATTATGTGCCCCACACGACGGTAAGCTGGAAATGTGCCCTACTCGACGGCAGGCTACAAGTCCAAACGATTGCGGCCGGGATAACGGGATTGCCTGTAACTGGAGAAAATCTCTCATGACTACTGAATTATTCTAGTTATTAGCCTTAGTAAATTTTAGTGGGTACTCCTGACCGTGGTACTCAGGAGTCCCCTCCTAGACATGATGCAAGACAGGACTGGATTTAACAAACAAGCAAGAAGAACCACCCACGGTGTCAAGACAGGTCAAGTTAAGTTATCAGGTCATGTCAAGTCAGGGGTGCGCCGCCACGGGCCACTATCAAGTCGGGTTGGTCATGTCAGGAGTGCACCACTACGGGTCACTGTCGTGTTATGCAAGTTCCTTGCCATATCAAGCCATGTACAATAGTCATTCCAAACATATTAAGTAAAATCAAGTTCATGACAAAAGGCGTAAGGATATAAAATGGACATGATATATCTAATAAAATATCAATATACAGGGCTATAGAAGATCCAGGCATAAGAAAAATAAAACCAAATCTCCATAATTGGACAGATTGCGCAAGGGTCCCTGGGGTCGGGTTGCGCAGGAGTCAAGTGCACCAGGGGCCAACTGCGCAGGGGTGAGCTGCGCAGGGTACCAACTGCGCAGGGGTGGATGGCGCAGCAGATGGTTTGCGCTGGTTCAGGTTGCGCAGGAAATGGATGGCGCATGGATGGATTGCGTTGGTTCAGGTTGCGCAGAGGAGCAGACTGCGCATAAGCAGACTGCACATGAGCAGACTGCGCACGAGCAGACTGCGCATGAATCCATGCGCACTCGGGTTGAGCGCAGTTCGCCAAGGGCAAGCTGCGCGGTCGGCGCTGCGCTAAAGAGAGCTGGTCGAGGGGGATGCGCAATCCAGCACTGCGCTAAAGAGCGCAGGCTGCTGTCTTCTTCTCCAGGCCGAGAAGAAGACTCTAAGAACTCCAAAGTTCAAAACTTCATAACTTGATCAAATCAAAACGAAATTTAGATTTTCAAAGCTCTAACTTGAGTAAAATTGAATTCTCTTCCACATGGAAGCATCAAAACCCACAAAAATCCAACCAAAATAGATCAAAACCATGTAAATCCAAAAATAGTAAAAACCTAGATCTAGAACAATAGAAACTCCAAATCACAAAATATCAAGTCTAATGTTGATCTCCATGGCCTAATCTAGCTAATAGACAAATAAAAAGTGGTTCTCAAGTGGTGGCAAGGTGCACTTGCCTATGGTGTGGAGAGTTGTGTGGAAGAAGGAAGAAGAAGAAGTTGTAGGAAATTAATGGAGTTATGGAGGAGAGAGAAAAGGTTGGCGGGTTTTAATGAGGGTGGTTGTGATGGAATGGAGGTGGAGAATAGGCTAAGGTGTTCCACTCATGATGAACCAAACCAACTCCACAAAATAAAACCAAACCATGGTCCAAAACCCATTTACGAGAAACCAAATCCACAAGTCGAGAAAATAAAACACGTGCCAAAATCAAATTACGAGTACAAATACGAAATACAGGAAATACGAAAATGAGGGTGACAGCAAGGCCTAGATCCTCCACCGGAGTGAAGAAGGTCCCGGTATGGGTATCAAACATCTCCAGGAGCGCGAGGAACATATGCCGGTTGATGTCAACACATGCCTGAGTAGCACAGATCGCGGCAGTCAGCCCCATCTCTTGGAATTCGGTTTAAAACCGTGACAGCATCCAGAGTGTCAGCTTGTCCCATTTGGCAACGTAATGACACCAACCCTCTACCAGAAATTCATCTTTCGGGTACGATCACTCCATCAACAACATACGATTAGCAAAAGTCGAAGCGCCAAAAGCAAATGTATTGACGGGAAAATCACTGTAAATGCTCCCAAGACGTAGAGTCCGCCAGGTGAAAGATGGTCCAGACCGCACGACGGCCAAAGTATCCCTTTGATTGGAGGTATAGTCGATCTTGAGGATACCTGCTACCGCTCCCCCCTGAGACGGGGTTAGATCCCAAGACATCCTCTTTTTGAAAGCAAGTCGACAGAAAGCCGTCAGAGGCCATTGGGGTTCGAGCTACTTAACGGTCATGTGCACTCCCCTTGCTGTAAAGAACCAGTCTTCCTTGACCTTCAACACCTTTGCTTCAGTAGAGGTGAGGCGGTCCCCAAACAGGAACTCAGGCTTCAAGAAGGTCACTTTATCAGATGTGGCAGACTTTAAAACACCACGCTCCATCATCCGTTTGAGGAACCCATACGGTTGTTCCCGGATTTGAGTCATCCTTTCGGAAGGCTGATCTAGCATGATAGCAGTTCGAGCAGGATTTATCACTCCTCATCGTAATCTACTCCCATCTGGCGGAGGGCAGCATCAAGAAGCACCTCGTTCAGGAGTGGGACAGTCATCGACACAGATGTTCAAACAAAGAAGGCAAAGATTCAGCGATTAACAAAAGAATCTAAGCCACGTTTCTTACCAAAGAGCGCATCAGGATCATGCGCGTCAGTGGTAGAGCCTCGACGCATCTTCAGGGCTTTAGCCCATACGCGTCAGCAGTAGAGCCTCGGCGCATCTTCAGGGCTTAAACCCATGCGCGTCAGCAGTAGAGCCTCGGCGCATCTTCAGGGTTTAAACCCATGTGCGTCGGCGAACCTCAGCACATCATCAAGACTCAAGGTCCATGCGCGTCGGCGTATGTATGATACAAGAACGGGATGATGAAACTCACCAACCACCGATGGCCGAACCTCAACAGATAGACGGGGAACACCAGCCACAACAGCCTCTACGGGTTCTTTCCCTTTGCCTCTTCCCTTGCCGACACCGCCGCGAGGAGTCTTGGGAGCCATTTCTTGAGAGAAGAAAGCTAGGGTTTTTGTGAAGAAGAACTCTAAAAAGCAAAGGCAAGGAGAGGAAGAACTCTCTCTCCATCTCACGTCTATTTATAGGCATGGTCGCACGCGTGAACCGATGAAGTGTGACCTCAGCCGTCGCCTCGGGTTCTGTGAAGATAACCGCAAATAAAACCAAAAAGATCATCATTTATCTTTCTTGGTTATCGAGGCGTTATCATTTGCATTAATTGAGCGGAGCATGCGCCCCGTCACTGATGCGTGGAGTATCTATGCGCCCCAACCACCATGCTTCTTATTCAAAGTATTCCAAAACTTTCCTAAAAGTTTTGAAAACTTTGAAGGGGGTCTTGTAGAAGCATGGAATTTCAGAACCAGAAGTCCTATGCGCCAGACACTACATGCGCCAGAGCTCGGATAAAGTACTTCACACAGCAAAAATAACAAATATGGACATCGAAAGAGGACTTTTTATTACATATAAAAGTCTATTACATGTCTAGAAAAGATTGTACAAAGGAGAATTTCTACAAAGAAAAGATCCTAAGTCTACAGCCAGCGGTCACCATGAGCCCTCAAATAGGCGCAGCAATCACCATGCGCCCTCAGTCAGGCGCATCCCACCATGCGCCCTCAGTCAGGCGCATCCTTTTCAGCAGCTCAGTCATGTACATCCTCAGTTATGTGCTTCCTTTCGACAGCTCAGTTATGTGCATTCCTTCAGCAGCCCAGTTATGTGCCGCTCTTCCAGCCAGGCTCACCGCCGTCTAAATGCTTCGACTAATGAAGCATTTATTGAGTAGAATGAGGGTAGCAATCAACCCTCTAGCTGGAGAAAGAGCTCCCCAAACCGAGAAAAGGAAGAGCACTGCAAGCCGACCTGTGGCCAGGGGAGGCTTCGAAAGAGCCTCCAAAGGCGAAGGAAGACCGTAATCGAAACCGCGGCTAAAGAAGCAGCTTTCAACACAACCAGAATGGGCGACACCCATTTTGAAGAAGAAAGAGCTCCCAAAGCCGCAGCACCGCCATTCCGATCTGCGGCTCTTCCAGAATACCGGAGACGAGGCTCGAGCATCCCTATCTTTGGATGCAACAGGCACCTTCCGTCTGCCTCGGAAGCCCTCGACTCTGACTTTTGGATGTAACAGTCACCTTCAAGTGCATCAATGAAGACATTGCGTCGCATCTTCACCCTCGGGAGCATCTCATCAACAGAATGCATCCGAGTAAACAAATTCATATCGGAAGAACGTGAGAGAACGAGAAGCAAACTCTCTCCATGCCACTATTTATAGGTCGGGCAAATCAAACCCATGCGCCAAGTGGATGGCTCTTCGAATTCCGTGCAATGAATTTGCATTAAATGGATGAACCGGACGCTTCGAATTCAGCCAAGTCAAAACAGCTATTTAAAGCTCTCGAAGATCATAACAGTCGCACCATTAAAGACGTGTCACGAAGCAGATGCGCCGGCCAGACTGCACATCACACAGACGTGCCCTTCAACATCAAGCGCATCACACAGACGCGCCCTTCAGCACCAAGCACATCACGAAGGATGTGTCCCCATGCGTCTCCATACACCTAGTGGAACGCCAACCGTTACGCCCACTCATGTCCATCGAATGTCCAAAAACATTAAATACTGAACTGACAGAGTTGGCAGCACGCCTCCCAAAGTCTGAACAGTTCAGAAGGCGAAGCGTCGCCAACGTCAGCATCATTACTTTCCTCCGGCGGTTACAAGCCACGTGGCCGCCCAACCACTCGCATGCACCTCCGCGGCCATGCGCCCAAAGTTCTGCATGCGCCTCAAAAGCCATGCGACTCAGACTTTTCACTGATCCCTAAAGACAAAAGGAAAGTCACCATTAAAGCTCTGCATGTGCCTCAAAAGCCATGCGTCCCAGACTTCTCTCTGATCCCGAAAGACAGGAGTTAAATCACTACTGAAGCCTTGCATGTGCCTCAAAAGCTATGTGCCCCGAATGGTTCGTGACTCCCAAAGGTTACGAGCCAAAGTTTTCTCATGCGCCTAATCCCAGGCGTATCCTACCAGATCACTCCCCATCAAATACGAGATCTCCGAGCCATGGGTCGATGACACGTGTCCTTTCACTCAACTTACCCAAGATCTCAGCAACAGAAAGATCTTCTCCTCTGCTACGTGCCAACTCACAACAGCAGTATGAAAAATTTAACCCCTCAATCAGGGTGCAGCGTCCATACGCCTCCATCAGCAATCACCACGTGGCGTCCTCGCGTCCAGGCGCATCCTACATATGCGCGCGTAAGCAGCCAGCCTGCAAAGCTATAAATAGAGGGATCATTTCCTTCTCATCCACGCACAAACGAACGAAAGAAACGAACAAAACACCACCAGAGAGGCAGATACAGACACTCAACGTCTTCCTCCTCTCAGCAAGCTCCAGCACCCAGAGCAATCCAGACCTTCAAAGAACCGATAATCGTCGTCAGATCGTTAACGGAGTCAACGCATTACCACTCACTCCATCGGTACAAGGGACCCAGATAAACAAAAGTGTACTCCTAGGACTACATCTAAGTCCTTTATTGTAACACTGTTCTGTTTGTATTAAAATTTGCAATAAAAGAATTTTAATGGCAAACAAACACCAACACACAAAAAATAGAAAATAAATAAATAAAAATAAATTAAAAAAAATCTATTGAAATGTTACAACAAAGCTGTGCTCCTCTCTTTGTTCCAGAGGATCACCAACCACAAAAAAAGAAGACTAACCATTCATAATTAAACTTGTATATAGGGATGTAAAATAGACAAACTCGTCCGTTGTCCGTACGTGTCCGGCTCGATAAATGGTTCGACCGCGGAACGTCCGATTCATTAACGAACAAAACTTGGACATTTTTTTTGGTCCGATTAAAATCGGACCCGGACACGGTCATATCCATGTCCGGTCCGAATTCGTCCGCGAACAGTCCGATAGTGGAGACTCCTTTTGGTTTTGTATCAATTATGTCAAAATATTTTGGTTTTGCATCAAATTTTTGTTGTCCCGTCTCGATTTTTTTATCATTTTACTATTGTTTGTTGTATTCTATCACCTTCAATTGTATTTTCTTTCAACTAGATTTTTTGAACCAACTATTAAGGTATCTTGATAAAATAATAACTTTTGGTATATTTAATTTTTCCGCGGACCGTCCGATTGAATTAACAAACAACGGTTGTCCGTATTCGTCCGGCCCGAACTTGAACAATGAACTGTCCGTGTCCGTCCGAACTGATTTTTATTAATGGACCGAACACGGACAGTGGACTGTCCATGTCCGTCCGGTCCGTTTACACCCCAACTTGTATACATAATTGTACTAAGGAAATAATTAAACATTTGTTAAATAATAATAATAATAATAATAATAATAACAACAACATTAAAGCAAGAACTAAAAAAACATGGACTAATAACAAACAACAGCAATTAAACAAAATAAAAATATATAAAAATCTAAACAACACTGCTGTTTGTTCGGAGGAGAGAGACTGAGAAGGAAAGGGGATGGGGCGCGGAAGAAATCGAGAGAGAGAGAGAGAGAGGTGAGCGGAGGAAAAGCGGGGGAAGGGGGCGGAGTCACTGGGGTGGCCGGAAAAGGGCTCGGTGCGGCGGAGTAAGGAAAAGGCGCGGGCGAAGAGGGGTTCGAGAAGGGGTCGGTCGGATCTCGCGGAGGCGGCGAGCGACCGAGATCCGCGGCGGAGGGGGTTCAGCGAGGGTTCCAGCAGTGGCGAGCTCGTCGCAGCATACTGGTGGCGGCGGGTTCGGCCGCGGCGGAGTCAGGGCAGCGACCATGGAGGGGCGCGGTGGTGTCGACGAACGGAGGTGAGTCCTGGCGGTGGTGGTGATCTTAATTTTTGTTTTTTTTCACTTTAGATGTTGGGTGGCGGTCGGCTGTGGTGCCGACGGCTAGGTCACCGGAGTTAGGTTGCCAGGGCTGGGATATAGTTGGTGGTAGTGGCTGGGTTATTTGTGGTGGCGCTCGGCCAAGGTGGCCAGGGGTAGGGGCTGATGAAGGCTGTGGCGGTGGTGGTGATGGCGACGGATTTGGGTGGTGGATGGCGGTGGCTGGGTTGGTATTCTGCGGGTTGGTGGTCGTGGTGGTGACGGGCGGAACGACGGGGTTGGCTGAATTTATTGGCCGAAGGGGCGGTAGTTGTGGTTCCGGAAATGGTGGCGGTTCGGTGGTTGTCAGCGAGGTGACTGGGTTAATCGTGAAGATGGTCGAGGCCGGGGGCGGACAGAGGACATCGACTGTCACGACCCGCACCTGTTTTTTTTTAAACGGATACGAGACATGTCCAAGCCAGCCTACGCCGCAGTGTCGGCGGTAGAACGCTGTCACGGCCATGAAGATCAAAATCACAAATAATACTCATTCACAAAATTAATTTAATTTACAAAAGCACAAGTTTTACATCTGTAGAAAAATATAAACTTGTACAAATAAATGAATGACTACAACTCAACTATCTAGCTAGTCTCTAGGCTCTTGTCTGCAAGTATTCCCGTCACTCCCCAAGCTAAGTGAA
>JANAVB010033039.1:0-186292 GCA_029216955.1 Iris pallida | reverse complement strand
TTACCAGATCTCGTACCAGCAAGGTTTCTTCTTCAGACTCAGGAGAAGAACCATATTACAGGTTTTAGTCTTCTGTTTCCTTAGTCTCTTCTTCTTGAGGATTTTTATGAGGGACCTCAAATCCCAATCCAACAGTGGATTTTGACCTTGAATTTGTGAAGGAAGTCGTATTCCTTTATCATAGTTCAAGCCTTCCGCCTTTTGAAAGTCATAGCCCATCTTTTTTGAGATGGACTGATTGTTGACTGTACATGTGAGTGGGTAGTAGATTTTCAATAGATGGTTCAACAGAAGGAGGAACAGAAACCTCTGTAGCCACAAGAGTAGGAGTATTCGGGACAGAAAAAAAAATCCCTATAGGAGCTTTCTCATAAGCAGCAAAGACTTGTTGTGCCCTGTATATGGGGACACTATTCATTGCTAGCCATTGCCGATAAGTAAGTTTGAGTTTGGTAGGAGGAGCCAAACTTGGAGGGCATATATTCGAACCCCTTAGTCTATCCTCCAAAGGAATGCCATCCCAATGAGGATCCAAATTATCATGATCTGGAGTAACAACTGAGAAATCATATTGCAGTTTTGACTTTTCTACCTTTCTTGAATTTTGAAGTTTTACCTTCATCTTCCATTTCAGGTACTAAGTCAGGATGTACCCACATGATTTCACCATTTTTTAATGTGAGAGGTAATAATCCCTCACTTTGCTCTCTAGCAGGCGGGAGATTCACAATCTTTATTGTTGTCTTAGGAATTGGGACAATCCCATATGGAACTTGCTGTAGAAGAAAACCTCCAAATTGAAGAGAACAATTATTGTAACTGTATGCTCATCATTGGTTAAAGCGATGGCATTAGCATTTATCAACTCTTGAATTTTCTTCTTTAAAACATAGCAAGCCTTGGTAGGATGATTTATGTATCTATGATAGATATAATATTTGGGATTGTTAGTCAGATTCACCTCATTAGGTCTTTTTGGCTCTGGAATCTGGAGTTTGCCACTCTTCACAAGATATTGAATATCCCTGGTATATCACTATCATCAAAAGAGTACTCTTCTTTTGGTTTTGAAGACTCCTAATTATTTGACGTCATTTTGGATTTTTAAAGATTAACCACTAGGGTTTCCTTCCCTTTTCCATTGCGATTGCGGGAATTATTACCTGTAGAGGCTTTCTTTTCTTTATCTTCTGAGGCAAAGATCATCCCGTGTTCATGAGCCAATCTACCATTGGTCTTGGCTAAATTGCTGCTATAATGAACGAGGCCCAATCTGTGAATTGAGAGCTCGTAAAGAGCAATAGTTGGTTGCAGATTCATTTTGCATGTATCAAACAATGTTGAATCTGGCATACCATGAGGCATTTTTAAAGTTGCCCGTCGGAAATGTTCGATAAACGTCGGAGTATCTTCTTTCTCTTTTGTTTGATCTCTATTAAGGAGGACATATTCATGTCCATGCCTCCTTCATAAAAGCGGGAGAGAAACATTGCTTTAAACTCGTCAAAAGACGATATGCAATTGTCGGGTAGACTGCGATACCAGTCATAAGCTGAACCTGTCAAACATCCGATGAAAACTCGGGTGAGAAGAGCATCTTCTTCTGCAGATGCACAGTCGTAATATCAAAATATTTGATATTGACTAGGAGAGGCCTTTCCATCAAATAACACCATCGATTGTGGCTTGCATTTTGGAGGAAAGGGTACATCATTCCATAAGGAGGATAAGGTTGCTTAATCCCTAACCTCTGGAGCTGAACCTTGTGCTTCAGAACTTCAAACTGTGCTTTTAGCTCCCATACTGCTAGAATAGCTTTACTAGTTTGAGGAAGCATATTTTACTGAATAGTTGCTGGATGTACCGTAACCCCCACCGGAGGTGGTACATCTTCTGGAATGAGATCTGGAGATGCAGAATTTTGATTGACAGTAGGCTCTTGACTAAGATTATTCAAAGGTACATCAATCCCTTGACTATCTTGGTTTGTGCTGCTACCTGCACCGGTGTTACTACTGCCGACTAAACAGTTTGTTGAGTCATTATTATTTGATGCATACTTTACATCATGGCAAGCATGTCCTTCAGTGATTGCTCAACTACAGAAGACGTTGTTCTTTATTAGCAGTTGACGTCTCTGGTTCATCTCCGATAGCATAGGATTCAACCTCCCTTGAATATACGAAAGGATTGGTGTAGAGGTATGAATCAACGCAATCAGTTTCTGACTCCAAAGACTGGGTACCCCCAGCTTTTGAATCTAAAGATTGTAACGATCTTTGAACTCTTGATCGAGTATCTGATATACCCCTTCAAAAGTATCAAGGAGTCGGTTGAACTGTTGTTGGCTTGGAGTCCGGGACGAATTGCGTCTTGGACGTCGTCCTCTATTGATATGAGATGCCATATTGACTGATGCATATGACAACTCATGTTCTTGATCATCAACTTGTTGCTGAGGCACACTATAGCTTAATCGATCAAAAACTGACCGTTTAGAAGCCGAAAATAATATTGATTACAATTGGTGACACTCACAATGGTGATTTTCTTGGGGGAGTGTCACAGAGATTTTCTGTTTTTACGCTTTTGTACTAGCAACTCGCGTAAATCAGAAGGAGTAGAAGGATTCGTTTTCTTTATTATATTTGGGACAGAGAAATGTTTAGTCCCTTGTATAAAGTAGATTACTGGCTGCATTAGCAGAACCAAACTGTGCATTTTTATGCGCCTAGAGTTGAGTGCGTAAATCCTGAGATTTTTGTGCACAAAGAACTCCATCAGCATTACGCGTAATTTGAAGGTTTGGTACCTTGCGTAAAGCAGTATTAGAACGTTGTTGGTAAAAACTAAAATTTTACCAACAATAGAATTTTTGTTTTTACGCTGCATGCGTGTAGGCAAATTTATTTTAGATGCAAAGGCATCATTGTGAACTTTATCTACCATATCATTGATAGAAGATTTACCTTTACATGTAGAGCGCAAAACATGAACATCTGCCACGTCACAGACGGAATTTTACCCTTACATGTAGAGCGCAAGACTTGAGTGTCTACTACGTCACAGACGGGAGACTGATTTTTACGCAGAACGTAAAACTTGGGTGTCTACCACGTCACACGCGGGAGACTGATTTTTATGCACAGAGCGTAAAACTTGGGAGTCTACCACATCACAGATGGAACTAATTTTTATGCCCAGGGCGTATCACTGAAGTAGAGACTGCCTCGTCACAGACGGGAGCCTCCACAACAGGAGTGGGAAGGATTCCCTTGCCTTCAGAGACAGCAGGGAGATCAGAGGATGCTTTGGACTTAGGAATCCAAACTTTTTGTGCCTTTTGCGATTTTTGAACATTGGAGCAGCGAGTACTACCCCCACTTCGGAGCATTTCTTCGTAAGCAGTCTGGTCGAAGTGAACAACCAGAGTCTTCTTTGTCGATCCGACCGACACATCATCATATTGAGCAATTGCTTTCTCGTCAGAGGAGAAAGTCATCCCCAGCAGAGTCGCCATTTTGTTTTACTTAACAAAATGCCTAAAATTGGCTTTTGAAAGAAAATAAGAAAAAGTACAAAAGTACAAATTGTTTCTGGAAAGTATTGCTATGGAAGTCTGATCTGAGAGCGATCACTTTGTTCCTTGGACCATACGATGATGATGAAGAAAATGCTTGAAGAAGATGAACAATCGGAAGAACTAAGTCACCAGAAAGGTATCGAACAACGGCACTGATGGCACAGTCGAATGCTTTCCTGCTTTGGTTCACCCTGTTCTTGAGAAAAAGTTGAAGAAATGCTTCTGGGAATATCACTCTAAAAGTATGAGTTTTCTCAGAATCTCCTCCTCTGTATCTCTCCTGATCATTCTGTGTTAAAAATAAGTCTATTTATAGACTAGACCCTCTGTGCGTAAAAAGCCACAAAGTTGGGTCTCTACGCAAGTAACTGTCACCCGATGAAAATCAACCTCTACGCGTGATGACACGTGTCCCATGTAGAGTTTTAATCTCTACGCATGGTGACACATGTTCCACTACTTCAACAAAATGGAGAGAGCACGTACACACGTTCTCGATAAGTGTGGCATGAAAGCCACATAAGCAGACCACGTTCTCATGTAGCCAGAAAAGATTGGGCGTAAAAATGACCCAAAATAGAGTTCCTGCATAAAGTAGCAGACTGGCGTAAAGTAACCCAAAATAGACTTCTCGTGTAAAGTGGCTGAAAAGTAGCCTTGAGCATAAAATTAGCTCAAAAACTCTACACACGAAAAAGCCTTGAGCGTAAAACTCGAATAGCTTTCGTGCGTAAAAGAAGCAGTCTCTTGAGCATAAAGTAGCCCATCTACACACTAAACGACAATGTTGGGTTTGGTGTAAAAAATCTTCTCGGCTTCTGTGTAATTTACTGTCAAATCATTCTGTCAGAATAATATCACGTACATTAAATGCGATGTGGACAGCCTATCTCCTGTGTAAAAGTTTGAGGATAGCTCTCGCGTAAAGTAGTTTGCGTAGAGTTTACTCTATTTGATCTCTGCATAAAATTTGAATCTGACTCAGTTTGACTTGCGTAAAGCTCTCAACTTCTTTGACTTGGTCTATGAAATTATTTATGCTTCTACAAGGTCTTGATGATGCTCGACATTGCCGAAGATGATAGATTTCTCTTTCTTGCTCCGAGGTGGAACTATATAACAGACTCCTTGATATAGAACGACTCGATTTACATGATTGACCGTCGTTATTTGTGTTTCAATGACTGAAAGGCATTATCTAGAGTATACATGGCATTCCAATGTGAAAAACTATAATAATTCAAAGACAACCTTTTATTGATAAAATACAGATCTTGTCCCGGGAATTACATCATCAAGAGATAGGGCATCAACATTGGCAGATATGTAGTCTTCCAGTTCTTCGTCAGTGAGCACGGAGTAGCCTTGGGCGATTCGAAGAGTTCATCGAAAGTTTGACCCGTACTGGCTCTTGAGCCTGTGCTGAGAGAGATGCTAGGGCCTTCCCACGTAGCTTAATAGTGAGGGGAGTCGGCGTTTGGAGAGGTCTCCCCTTGAGCCGTACTTTGAGAGGTACCTCAGCTGGCGCCTCGGAGAGTGGTGCTTTCGTGCAGTTTTAGGACAAGAGGAGCCAACACTTGGGGAGGTCTCCTTTGAGTCGTATCTAAAGCGACTTCAGTTGTTGTTTCAGCCAAGGGGGCAGGGTCCCTCCCGCAAAGCTTGACCATGATAG
This sequence comes from Iris pallida, assembly GCA_029216955.1. Taxonomy (NCBI): domain Eukaryota; kingdom Viridiplantae; phylum Streptophyta; class Magnoliopsida; order Asparagales; family Iridaceae; genus Iris; species Iris pallida. The sequence continues at coordinate 181,037 of JANAVB010033039.1, read as the reverse complement.
GGGCCAGTGGCTGGGAGGTTTCCCCTTGAGTCACCTTTAGAGGGGCACTGGTCATCATTTCTGCTTCAGTATCGGCCTCTGCTTCGTCGTTTGCATCGTTGGCTTCATCGTCCAGATGAATTGATTTGTATAGATCAGAGTCGATAAAAAATGCCTCAATCAATCTAAAGGGATCGACTTCAGAAAACATCGTCCTGACTATGCCGTTGGTGGACACATATTTCATGCATTGGTGGAGAGTATATGGCACCACCATGTATTCGTGTATCCATGGACGCCCCCAACAGGATGTTGTAATTAATGTCCGTGTCCACAACATAGCAAGTCACCTCCATCTGGAGATCACAAATATGACATTTCAGGTAGATTTTTCCAGCGGTTCTCTCTTGCTAGCGTTGAATCCGCTGATTGTAGTGTGGGATGTCGTCAGACGATGCATCAGGATCCCCAATGTCTAGAGTAGAGTCGGAGATGATGCTAGGGAAAGACCCATGGTCGACCTGGATCCGATCCACCTTGATGGCATCGACGTACCCTGTGTAATACAGCGGTCTGTTGTGTCGGTTTTCTTTAGTAGCATGTCTTGTTGGGTGAAGGTGTTGTTCGGGATAATTTCCCCTATGCTGTGGCAGTACGGACTTGTTGTTGAATCTTCTTCATCTTGCTTGACCTGACTGATAAAGGACTCAGCATCCTTCAGTGCTTCACATAGAGACTCTCGAGTATCTTTGGATAGCCGAGCAGTTCAAATAGGGATAACCGAGCTGGAGTGCTAGCGAGCTGCGCCAGTATGTCGAAGTTGTAGGGTTTAGCCAACCCTGCAACATTGTCTTTTCGTAGAGGCCTTTCGAAACGAGCCTCTTTCTGCTTTTGTTTGTCGACTGGAGGTTGGGATGGACCCTCCCTTGGGCAGTCGTAGAGGTGACAGGAGGCGTCGCTTCGATCGGAGCCTCCTCTTACGGAGCATTCTGCTATGAACGCGTCTGAACAGGAAAGCTTCCTCAGGGGGAAATGACCATACAGCAAGACTTGGTCTTCTTGCCTTTGGTTGTGGAGGTAGGATGTACCCCCAATTGAGTCAATTTTAGGGTTAGAACTGGTGGACCCAGATGATTTGTCCCCGGGACATCGTAAGTGGAATTAGCCCACTCATTTCATGAGTTGGTGAAAGGTTGATTACTTCCATTATCGCCTTTGGGATGGGGACGATGCCATCTTGAGCTTCAGTAGGTGGCAAGGTGCCAAACTGGAGTGACACCATATTGGCCGAGATTGTCTTCTCTTCGTAATCAAGCGAGAGGACATTCGCATTGACCATGCATTGTATATAGTTCTTCAAGATGTAGCAGTCTCGAATCGGATAGCTGATGAACCGATGGTAGTGATAGTACCTCGGATCGCCTACCCTGTCAACCTCGTCGGGACACTTTGGATCGGGCAACTTGATTTTGTCGCTTTGCTTTAGAATCTCGAAGGTTGTAGGATATTGTTATCATTGAAGGAGTACACCTCCTTCAATCTTGTGCGGGTGGTAGTTTCTGAGTGGGCCCTTATGTACTTTTCGAGGCATTCACAGTCAATGCCTGCTTTCCTTTCGGCTCGTGCCCGTTGCTGCTGTTGGCGGCGCGCTTCCCCTTATCATCGAACGCAGGAAAGCTAACCCCCAGAAGCCGAGCATCGTGTGCCTTCTTCTCGCCGCTTTCGGCATGATGATTAGCGAACTCCAATCTGGTGGCTGGGCAGAGTCGAGCCAGAGTTTGATTCTAGGCATCAAATTCATGCTACAGGAATCGATCAGTACATGTTCTGGTATACCCTGATGTAACCTTAAGCGTGTCTGCCGAAGCACTCGATGAAAGCTCAAACTGTGTCTTTCTCCTTCTGGACCACTTCTACCAGGGATGATAGTGTCATATTTTTTCCTCCATCGTAGAATCGGTCGAGAAACAGATGCATTAAGTCGTCGAAGGAGGATATGCAGTTGTCGGGAGACTGCAGTACCAGTCGTAGGCGACCCTTCAACGCCCTGACAAACAAACTTGTAAGCAAGGCGTCTTCCTTCGGGAGATGTTCGTCGGGGAGACTCCTTCCCGTCAAATGGTGTCAATGTTTGTGGTTTATATTTGGGGGGATAAACCACTTTGTTCCATTCTGAAGGATAAGGTTGTCGAATCCCAAGCTTCTAGCGTTCCTCTGTTTATTTTGCGCTTCAAAACGATCGCGCAAATCTCTTACCATATCAACCAACTCCTTTGTAGAGCTAGGAGCAGGTGAGGGCGATAAAGTGTGATGCTCGGCCCCCGAAGGAGCTGATGTTCGAGGGGCACTATGATGATCTATTCCCAAAGATACCCGTTGAGGGGGTATACTGGACTCTCCATTAGCCCCGGGATCAGGACTGGTAGATGCAGGTGCCCTTTGAGAAGTCAGAGTATTTCGTATCACAAACACCATTTGGTTCAAGGTTTGCATGGTGGTGGAGAGGGTCTTGAGGCCATCTTCCAAGGTATCCATGTGCAGTACAAGATCCGGACCTGAAGCTTTAATGTCTTCTTCGTCGCCACCCCCTGCCATGTAGACGGACATGATATGGGTATAAGTAGATGGATCAGTCGATGCTTTACTTTCGGTCTCTCTTACTTGTAGGAAGGTTGGCATAAGAGCTTCTTCTTCCGATACTTCGTACTGGCTTTCCCAGCTACACTAGTGCCAGTTCCTTGGTGGATGCCCTCATCTTCGAACGGGGTTGTCATTGACAGTCGGGGTCTGATCACCCCTAGCATGCATCGTTCCAAAGCCTGCCTTCTCAATCGAGTATTCTGGAGTACCCCAGTTGGCGAGACTACTACCTTGCTTTTCTTCGGTCGGCTTTCGATGAACCAGCCGAAGTCGAGGAGTTGGTAGAGCTTGCTTTTCTCTCCGATGCATGGGAGTTAGAGACGACATGGCACGAGGCGACCAGAGGTATTGTCTCATCGTCGATTGGCACTCTTTTTCTGAGGCAAAGTCGAGTAGGCGCAGCTGGTTGTAGTCGCTAGAATACAGACCCATTGGTGTTGTAGCCATTGCTTTGCAACAACAGCAATTCATGGTGACCATGGCACAATGTCCCGAGAGGGGTACATCATACAAGGAGGTCACCTCTCCCAATATACGTCTGTGAATGATCACATTGCGTAGGTCGTGTGAAGAGAGTTTCACATTTGCCCCTGTTTTGGGCACATGGCAGGGCCAAGCGCTGGGGGGGTTAAGTGAATGTTGCGTCCCTTGATCCGGTTCCAACGTAGGACATGTGCCCAGATTACTGGTGGGAGAACAATATAGTACGACTTGAACCCACTTCATGCGCACAGCCAACGTGGGTGAATGGGTTCGAAGCCGCAAAATTTGCCCTATCCAGCTTGGTTCCATACGCAGGGGATGCGCCCAAGTGGTAGGGGACTTCGAGAGTCGACTATTTGCTGGTGCAAAGGCACCCAAGTCGACTATGTATAGCTTACCATCAGCTGCGAATGACTTTCAGCGCACATTTCTGGTTCGCTGCTCGCATAGCACGTTTTAGGCGAATAGCCCGTGCTACCTTGGACTTCTTCATATTAGCCTGTTAAGGCACATAGTACTCAGAATCTAATTCATCCTCGCCGTGATAGCGAGTGATTCTATCAAAGAAAGATGTTTTCTCCTGCGTATCAGAGCTCAGGCATGGGAGGTTGGCTGCCCCTTGTTCTGTCGACGTATCCTCTTCATCTGGGAAGGGAAAGTTGGGAGATGCAGTTAACGTCACACTTCCCTGGTAGATGCGTTGTGCTAGTGGCAACGTTTTGTGTGCTAAGAACATAGCAGGAAGGGAGGACTGCGACGGTATATCCCCTTCAGTGGTGGTGCCCGGCGCATCAGCTTTACGTACCCAGACTTGGCGGGTCTTCTTCGGCTTTGGCTCCGCTTCGAAGACTCGCGCTGCCTTCAGAGATATACTTCTCATACGCCGGCTAATCGAGGTACCACAAGCATCTTGTGGTAGGAGTCGAGCTTGTTGTCGCCAGACTACGACACAACCTTCTCATTGGAAGAAAAAGTGGTCTCCAGCGGAGTCACCAGCTTGTTTGCCATTAAAACAAGTTGTTTGAAGAAAACTTTATATTTAATTACTGTCACACCCCAGAACCAGAATACTGTATATCGTGGGATAGACACAGCCAGCTACGTACATCGAGGTATAATCACCTCGATATACGGTCACGGCTGTCTAGATGTATGAGGGTTTATCTACAAGCCAATAGTCTCTTATGGTCATGAACAAGCCTAGTGTCTAAATCTCAACTAGCAAGTAATTGTTACAAGATGTAAGATCATCAGACATACAAGGTAAGACATTCCAAACATTATATATTCAGATGATCATGAAGCTAGTCATACAAAATACGAAGACTAGCAAGAGTTTAAGTCATACATGATCAACCCTAGGATTTGTCAATCCTGTTACAGCCCTTAGGCAAACAGAAATTACGTTTCAACACGAGCTAACACTTGTTCGGCGGCTAAACACCTCAAAATAATAATTTACAATAGAGTGGGAGAGCAAAATAAGAAACCCACTTGCTGCCAGATTACGTTTGGTGTTCACCATCTGGCTGATAAGCAGGAAGATCTTCGGGTATCACTCCAAATTGGCCATAAAACCAGCTGGGTCAGACCCCAGAAAGAGCAAGTGCCATAAGGGAGGCTTCACTTAGGAACTAAAACCAGCATATAATGAAAGAAGAACTGATAAAAGCATAGTTAAATAACATGAGGGACTGAGTTAACATAAAACATTAGCTGTCGTAGGGGGATCAAGAGGTGGAATATAATTCCCATGTTAATCATGAGATAATTCATTCAAGCACGGCCAATCAAGTCCTACGGCTTGCTATTATTAGCTAACTAGGATTATCACAAGCTTAGTTACTAACAAGATACAATTGAGATGTTCCCGCAGTCCCAAGCCCTGCAGACTATCCAGGTTATCCAGGCGAGGAGATTTATTAGAGTTACAAGAGTTATCAAGCTTACTAGTGTACTTTCAGTACTTATGTTTTCAAGAAGTTCCCCACATGACAGTGGGTTGGAAATATGCCCTACTCGTCGGCAGGCTACAAGTCCTTCTGGTGTGGCCGGATAACCGGATCTCCTGTAACTTGGAAAATCTCTCTATATGAACTACTTGATCAATCTAGTCATTAACCTAGTCATATTTATTATGAATCCTTGATCGTGGCAACCAGGAATCCATGTCCTAGACATGATGCAAGACGAGACATGTAGCTTATATAGGCACAATCAAGAAAATCAACCACGGTGTCAAGACAAGAGTTACTTAGCAAGTCAGGGTACCTGTCGCAACAGCGTTCAAGATTATCATATCATGTCAGGTTACTTGTTACTTGTCAAGATTGCTTGTCAGGAGTGCGCCTCGATGAGCCACTATCAAGATTATACATGTCATATCAAGTTACTTATCATGTCAAGAGTGCTTGCCAAAAGTGCTCCTCGACGGGCCACTATCAAGATTGTACATGTCATATTCGTGTCAAGTGTGTTCATGTCATGATCAATACTGACAAGTCATGCTATGCTCAGCCAGTTATCGAGCCGGGTTGTCACAAGATGGGTTAAGTACAAGTTACATGCAAGATCACATGCATATACATCAAGAACTAAGAACATGCATGGGGCAAGGGTATCATGGCAACAAGTGGCACTGGTCAACTGGCGCCAAGGAAATGACAGGTGGCGCCAAGGGAACAGGTGGCACCTAAGTTGGGTTGCATCTGACTGGGTGCGCCAAGTCAGATTGCGCACACTAGGTTATGCCTAATTGGGGTACGCCAGGTCAGATTGTGCCAAGTCAGGTTGCGCCTGACTAGGGTGCGCTAGGTCAGGTTGCGCACGCTAGGTTGCACCTGACCGGGGTACGCCAGGTCAGGTTGCGCACGCTAGGTTGCGCCTGACTGGGGTGCGCCAGGTCAGGTTGCGTACGCTAGGTTGCGCCTGACTGGGGTGCGCTAGGGCAGGTTGCGCACGCTAGGTTACGCCTGACTGGGGTGCGCTAGGACCCGTGCAACCTGATGGTGCGGCACTAAAAAATGTGCGCAACTACTGTTCATCTTCTCCAACCAGCAAAAAAATGCTTGGTTGAACCCATGAACTTCAAAAGTCCATAATTCCCTCAAAATAAATCAAAATCTAACTTTCAATGGTCAAAATTAGGTAGAACAAAATTTCTACAACATGAAGCAACTAGTTTTCGAAAATACCAAGTTTTAGTAGATCAAAACCAAGAAGAATGAGAAAAAAAATCAAAACTTAGATCTACAAAAATCCATCCATCAAAACTAAAAATGACAAGTTCTAGAGAGGCTTAGAATCAAGTAAGGAAGACAATAGAAAAGTAAAATTTGAGATTCATCATGAAGCAAGTTGCACTTGCCTAGGGCTTGGGTGTAGGTGGGAGGAGTAATGAAGAAGATGGACAAGTAAACGAAAGTTATGGAGGAGAGAGAGAGAAGTTGACTTATATATCAACCCCTTCTCATCTCAAACCAAACCAAGCCAAGCTAAACCAAACCAAGTCAAATTTAACCGAACCAAATTAAAATAAACTAAGCTAGATTAAACCAAGACTAGGCTAAGCAAGACAAGTCTAACTACGATCCACCTAACAAATGTTAAAAATTCGTATACGTATAATAAAAATACGTATAACGGGAAAACGGGAGTGACAATTACAAACAAAACATAGTACAATATAGGATTTAGATGTAATCCTAGGAGTACACTTTTGTTTTTATTTAGGAACCGTGGCGATGGAGCAAGTGGTAATTCTTTGACTCTGTTCATGATCTGATGACGATTTTGAACTCTCTAAAAGTCTAGGTTGCTCTGGAACGAGCAATGACTTGAAGAGGATTAGAACTCTTGCAAGTGCTCTGGATCCTGAAGTAGTTAAAAAATGTTCAATAAGTGGGACTTCGAGCTTGGAGAGTAGAACTGAAAATTAAGGAATGATCATTCTATTTATAGGCAGCAGAATGATCTGCTTATGCGTGCATATGCGATATGCACATGGAGAACTTACATATATGGACGCCATGTGGCTGACTTCGTTGGGCTTATGGACGATACGCTAAGGAGCTAGTGCTGAATCTGTTTGAACTGCACCATTGAGCTGTAGAGGAGCTGACACGTGACAGATATGGAGATTCGATTGTTACTGAAATCTTGGGTGGTTAGTATCGACTCGTAGGCAAAACTAAGTCAATAACATGTGGCGTGTGTTCATGGCTTAAAGATTCCGGATTTTGTGGGCGATGATCTGTCAGGATGCGCCTAAGATCTGGCGTATGAGAAGACTTGGTCGATAACTTTTAGGGGTCAAAAACAAGTCTAGGCACATGGCTTTCGAGGCGCATGCAGAGCTTTGGACGCATGACTGCGGAGGCGCATGCGGGTGATTAGTCGGCCATATGGCGGGGCACAGATGTAACCAACAAAAATGAGTAATAATGAGGCTGACGTCGGTGACTCTTCGTTCTCTGCGAAAACTGTCAAGTGCTCAATCTCGAGACACGTGCTTCTGACTTTGTCACATAGCATTAAATGCTTGATGGGTGACGATCTTAGGTAGGCACATCTATCTGTGTTTCACTGGGCGCATTCGTGTGTACTTTATAGGGCGTATTCTGTACGAAGCATATGGTACTGTTGGGCGCATGTGCTACGTGGCACATCTCTTTTGGTCCGCTTTATCGAGTCTTTCGAGACTCAATTTAATGATTTCTTTGACTTAGCTAAATTTGAGGCGGCAGATTCATCACCATTAGTACAAGTTCATTGCACTAACTTTGGAAAAGTTGCCACTTTGGTGCATGGGTTTGACCTGCCCTGGCCTATAAATAGCAGCGGTGAGAGCGAGCTTGCTCGTATTTCACACGACTTTTTGACGAAGATGAACTCGACCGATCCTCCTCCTTGGCAAGACGTTGCACTGTGGTTTGTGGATCTCCTTGTTCGAAGAAGCTTTGATGATAAACTCCTTCGAAAGACTGAGATGCGCCAGGAGAGCTATGGACATAACAGCTTATGTTCGAACCCGTTCTCGATAGTGTTCTTCTAAAAGATGGCGTTGGGTACCTGTTGTATCCAAAGATCGGGGACGTCGTGCCCCAACTTCCATTTTGCTGGAAGAGCCACCGGGTTTGGATTGATTGCCAACCCATGTTCTGCTCAATAAATGCTTCATTAGCCGAAGCACTCGTACGTTGACGAGGAAGTGATTCGCTCTGATAAGGAGGAGTGATGCGCCTTCGCTGAGACGTCAGAGTGAAGCGCCTAGCTGAGACGTCAAAGTGATGCGCCTAGGTGTAGTTTAGGCTTTTTCTTTGTAGTAAACATTTTTGTTGTCACAAAGAATTTGGACATGTAATAGACTTTTTATATGGAATACATGTGCCTCTTCTACTTGCTATCTTTTGAATGATGTGCCAACATTCTATCTTTGAATTCTTTGACGCATGATGTGTTGGGGCGCATGGCGTTTTGGGGTGCATAGGAGTTCTGACCTTTAGATGTGCCTGAAATTCCATGCTTCTACACAGAGTTCGGCCCGAATTCGGTCCGAACTCGGCTAATTGAATTTTGATTCATATTTGAGTATTGATTGATAAAAATGACCTTAAAACTTGTAATTTATTGATTAATTAATATTCATTATCTCGGGTTAGCAATATGGGCTGGATTCCAGCTAGCGGTCGTCCGAATACTAGTACACTATGTCGCTTCACGCTATTTACGTCTGTATGACAGAAGGACCCTTTTGTCTTGTTCCTAAAATAATTTCAATTAATAAATTATTGAATTTTGAGTTTTAAGTAATTTTATTGATCATAACATATTATGACTTTGAAAATTCAAGTATACCTAGCTCGCAACGCAAATATTTGAAAAGATCTTCGACTTGTGCTTTTGTGAATATATCCGCCAATTCATGATCTATGTTAGCAAACTCTAGACAAATATCCCCATGTTTTTGGTAATTACGTAAAATATGCTGACGTATTTCTATGTGCTTAGTGCGTGAATGACAAACTGGGTTCTTGGTCAGATTAATAGTGCTAGTATTGTCACAGTATATGGAAATCTTAGTGCAGTGCAGATTATTGTCTTCTAGGGTTTGCTTCATCCATAAAATTTGAGCACAGCAACGTCCTGCGACGATATACTCATCCTCAGTTGTTGATAATGCTACAGAATTTTATTTCTTGCTAAACCAAGACACTAAAGTTTCACATAGAAAATGACACGTACCGCTTGTACTTTTACGATCTACTTTGCATCCAACAAAATTAGCATCTGAGTAACTGATTAGGTCAAACGATATGGTTTTAGGATACCATAAGCCGACATTAGAAGTTCCTTTATGGTATTGAAAGATATGCTTAACAGCGCATAAGTGTGATTCCTTAGGGTTAGCTTAATATCGTGCACAGACGCAAACACTAAACATAATATTAGGGCGACTAAAAGTTAAATATAGTAAACTACCAATCATACCTTGATACTTACGCTAGTCGACTGGTTTGCCACTTTCATCAATATCAAGTCGAGTTATTATAGCCATTGGTGTGCTGATAGGCTTTACGTTGTCGAAGTCAAACTTCTTTAGTAAGTCCTTCATATACTTAGCTTGATTGATGAAGGTTCTCCGCGAGTGCTGTTTGATCTAAAGTCCTAGGAAGTAGTTGAGATCTTCCACCATACCCATCTCAAACTCACTCTTCATAGACTTCGCAAAATCTTGACAAAGTTTTTCATTAGTAGAACCAAAAATTATATCATCAACATAAATCTGCACAAGTAAAATACTATCAATTGAAGTTTTAATAAATAAAGTTGTATCAACCCTTCCTTTTGAAAACCATTTTCAGTAGGAAAGCACTTAGGCGTTCATACCAAGCACGTGCTGCCTGTTTGAGTCCATAAAGTGCCTTTCTTAGCTTAAAAACATGAACAGATTTTTGAAAATCCTTAAAACCAGGGGATTGCTTCACAAAAATCTCTCACTATAAAAACCTATTCAAAAATGTACTTTTAACATCCATTTGAAAAAGTTTAAAATTATGAAAACATGTGAATGCACAAAACATGCAAATAGAATCAAGTCTAGCAACAGGAGCATAAGACTCGTCATAATCAATTCCTTCTTCTTGATTATAACCTTGTGCAACTAGACGTACTTTATTTGCATAGAATATGTCCATACTCACTCAGTTTATTTCGGAACACCCATTTGGTACCAGTTATCGATTTACCAATAGGTTTAGGAACAAGTTCCAAACTTGGTTTCTCTCAAACTGATTAAGTTTCTCTTCTATGGCATCAATCCAAGATTCATCCAGAAAAGCATCTGCTACTGTCTTAGGTTCTACTTGAGAAATAAAAGCTACATTTGTAGCTATGTCTCTAGTAGAAGAATGCGCACTAATCCCTTAGATATATCACCTATAACCAATGTCTCTGGATGGTCTAGCATAAATTTCATCTTTTTAGGCAAACTCTCTAGATAATTCTCGTTGGTAGCTGTATCTTCAGGTGCCTTGGATTAGTTTCGTAGATCTTCGTAACCACTTGTGTAACGCCCGTATTTCGGAATACGTATTTTAATTAGGCTTATAAGTATTTCGGACCTGTATTTTATTTTCTCGGGTTCAGGCCTGTAATTGTATTTTGGCTCGACTTACGGATTTTGGTTTTCTCGTAAATTGGGTTTTTGGACCTGGCATGATTTTATTCTTTGTGGAGAAGGTTTGGTTTGGTTTGGTTTGCATTGGACTACTCTTAGTTAACCTCCACCCTCAATACAACACACCATCCCTCATTAAAACCCTACCTAACTTTCTCTCTCCTCATTACTCTTCCATTAATTTTCTCCATCTTCTTCTTCCTTCCTCCACACAACACCTAACCTCCATAGGCAAGTGCACCTTGCCACCAAATAGGAACCCTATTTTATTTGTCCATTAGTTAAATTAGGCCATGGTGAATCACATTAGAACTTGGCATTTTGTGATTTGGAGTCCCCATTTTCTAGATATAAGTTTTAACCATTTTCAAATTTTCTTGGTTTTGATCTATTAAACTTAGATTTTTGCTTATTTTGAGACTTCCATGTGGAAGAGAATTCAATTTTACGCAAGTTAGAACTTTGAAAATCTAAATTTCGTTTTGATTTGGCTAAGTTAGGAGAATTGGAGTTTTTGGTGTTCTTGGTTTTTTCTTCTCAGCCTTGCTGAAGAAGATGACCTCGGCCAGCGCTCTTTAGCGCTGGGTTGACCCGCGCTCGGTGCCCCTTGGCAAACCGCGCCCCTTTCTTTGCTGGCGCTCTTTAGTCCCAGTGTAGCTCAGCCCCTACGCAGCTCAGCCCCTACGCAGCTCAGCCCCTGCGCAACTCAGCTCCTGCGCAGCTCAGTCCCAGCGTAGCTCACCCCCTGCGCAGCTCAGCCCCTACGCAGCTCAGTCCCAGCACAGCTCACCCCCTGCGCAGCTTAGTCCCAACGCAGCTCACTCCCAGCGCAGCTTGACCCTAACACAGCTTGGTCCTAGCGCAACCTGACCTCAGCGCAGTTTACTCTCCAGCGCAGTTCATTCCTCCAGCGTAGTTCGTTCCCCTAGCACAAACAGACCCTAGCGCAACCCGACCCCAGGAACCCCAGTACAACCTGTTTGTCCATGGTGGTTTTGTTTTATTTTCTTGGGCTTGGCTTCTCTTTTATTGATTGGAGTTCTGAGATCTTGTTCCACACAACACGACTGTCTTGACCCAATACGACCTGGCACGGTTTTGGTGTTTTGCTTATGACTAGTACGGTTTTCGTGATTTCTGTGATTTATGATCCTAGTACTTTCTGATCTTCTTAGTAGTGACCCGATGGGGTACGCTTTCAACTTGCAAACTGTGATTCATAATTAATCTTTGTAACTGGATAACTTGATAGTGGCCTATGGCGGCGCACTCCTGACTTGTAACTTGACTTGACTTGATGCTGTTGCGATGGCTAACTAGACTCATATAACCAACTCTGATACCGTGGGTGTTCATTCTTGCTGCTTTGTGCAATCCACTTGTCTTGTCTAGTCTTGTATCATGTCTAGGACGTGACTCCCTAGTTACCACGGTCAGGGATTCGCACTGTATATGGACTAGGCTAACAACTAGATCAAACTATAGTTCATGGAGAATTCCCAGTCATAGGCGATCTCGTTATCTGGGCGCTTTAAATGGACTTGTAGCCTATAGGGCACATTTCCAGCACACTGTCATGTGTTGCACCCTCTAAGTCACCTAAGGGTACATTGTCTCCTAGGCGATGTACCTAACCATACTCTCAACCCGCGGAAGGATAACTGGATAGTCTGCAGGGCTTGGGACTGGAAAATTCTTATTTGCATCTTGTTAGTAATTAGGCTTGTGATAACCCTAGTTAGTTAAGTAGTAAGCCGTAGTGTAGCTTGGCCACTTGCGAATGGACGGTGTCCAGCCCTGTCTAAGTCTCGTCTACTCCCAGTACCTGGTACTCCTGAACATGATTGTTTTACTTATCTTTAACAATAAATGGGTAGAGACATAGTGCTATTCAGGCGAAGGGTTACAATCTCGGTCCTTGTTTAGTTTAAGGGTTGTAACCTGGCTCCCGAAATGGTTCCCCGTCCCTAGTCGTTTATTGTACTGTTGTACTCTTCATTACTTGTACTTTTCTTCTATTTTCTTATGATTTGATATGCTGGCTTTTGTTCTTATTTCGTGGCCTCCTTGTGGCATTTGCTCTTTCTGGGGTTTGACCCAACTGGTTTTGTGTGGCCAGATTTCGGAGAAGCACCCGAGGATCTATCGAACCTCCAGCCCAATGGTGGCGACTAGAAGGAACCCGGGCTACGAGTGGGTTTTTCCTTTTGATTCGCTCACTACATTGTTAAATTATTCTTTTGAGGCGTTTAGCCGACGAGCACCTGTTAGCTCGATGCACATTTACTTACTGTCTGCCTACGGGCTGTAACATGATTAACAAATCCTAGGGTTAATCATGTATGACTAAACTCCTGCTAGTCCTCGTATTTTGTACGACTAGCTTCATGATCAGCTGAATATGTAATATTTGGGACGCCTTTTATTGTGTATTTGGTGGTCTAACATCTTGTAACTATATTTCTTGCTTAAGATTGAGACAATAGGCTTGACCTTAAGAGACTGTTGGCTTGCACTAAACCCTCATATCTATACAGCCGTGACCGTATAACGAGGTGTATTTCTATTTCAATATACGTAGCTGGCTATGTACGCCCCCGCTCTCCAGTATTCGGGTTCTGGGACGTTACATGGTTTAAGTGGTGGCCCATGCAGGTCTTGGCATTCAAGAATGTGAGGGTTTACCAAATAGATGTCTCAATAAGTATTCGCCCTTGATATCTGCTCGTATCTTCAAATCCCTGAGAATCTTGACCTGATCACATGCTTGTATCGTTGATCTGTCCCGGTCCTTCCTTATTGTTTCCTATGTCGTCTTCTTCAGCGGCATTGTTCCTGGACCTGCCGATCAGCAAGGCGGAGCACCTCCCGTGGACCAGCCGCAACCTGGAGATCAAACCTAGCATTCAGGAGTGGCCTCCAGAGTCGTACCTACCGGAGGAGAACCACCAATTCAGCCCGTCCAGCCTGCAGAGCCTAATGATGGCACTTTGGTAGGTCTCATCAGGTCCCTATTAGCTTTCTACGATCGTCGCGGAGATGCCTTGCACCAGACGGTGGTAGACGCTTTGACCAGAGGAGGTCATCAGGGTAATAGCGCGGCCAACAGCTTCAAGCGCTTGAACCCTCCATTCTTCGACGACAGCGAAGATGCGATTGTCACGGACGCTTGGCTTCAGGATACCGAGGTGAAACAGCTAGGACACCTGAGAATGAGAAGGTGGCGGTGGTACGCCTGTAGTTGCTAGACTTAGCTCGCAGTTGGTGGGCGGCACATGCCATGGGATTAGCGGCGTCGGTTACTTGGGCGGTATTTAGAGAAAGATTCCAGACAAAGTATTTCGATGTTGTAGCTCGGTATGACCTGCAGACGAGATTTACCAACTTGAAGCAAGGAGGCAGGACGGTCGACGGTTATGCATCTGAGTTTTCTAGACTCAGTAAGTTTGCCCCCACCTTGGTGGCAACCGAGTTTGACAGGGCCCAGCAGTTCCAGCAGGGGCTGTATTTGGAGATCTTGTTGGCAGCTGAGCAGTTCGAGCACCAGACGTTCGAGCAGTATTAAGGGCAGCTAGGAGGCACGAGTACACCTCCCAGAGGATCATGGATAGGACCGGAGGTAGGAAGCGGTCCCACAATCAGATGCACCAATCATCAGCTCCAGCCCCGGCAGCAAGGGGTTTGACCATTGGAACTCCGAGACGGATGACCTCAGTAATGTCGGTTCAACATTTAACCCTGACGTATCCGCAGCAGCAGAAGCAGAAGCAGACTTCCGCGATGGGATGTTCTCATTGCGGGAAACCAGGACACGTGGTGGCAGAATGTCGCAGGGCGCAGGGATTGTGCTTGGCTTGTGGAGCGACAGATCACAAGATAGGATCTTGCCCGAATAGGGGTAGTTCGTCCTCTTCCAACCTAACCAGACCGTCGGTTAGGGGACCATCACCTATACAGCAGCAGCAGTACCCGAGGCCATTATTGCCTCATGCCCAGGCATTTCAGCAGCAGAACCAGCAGTAGTACACCCAGGCTCAAGTACAGAACAGGCAGAGATGTTTCCAGCAAAGGGGACCTGCAGCCAGAGGACAAGGTCAGACAATGATGTTGACTATGGAAGAAGAGGTTGCACCAGGTGAAGTAGTGGGTCAACTCCTCTCCAGCATCGGTATTATTTGATTCTGGTGCATCGCATTCATTCATGTCTGCAGGATTCGCAACCCGGATAGGATTGGAGCCCGAGTCATTATCAGTGAGGCTCAATATACTTACTGGTAATGGTCTTGTGGGAGTAGATCGAGTGTTTTCCTCGTGTCGGATCGTAGTTAGCGGTAGAGAGTTCTTCGCTAGATTTATAGAATTTCCTATGGCAGACTATGATGTAGTCTTAGGCATGGATTGGTTGAGGAACCAGTATGCTAGGATAGACTGCCATGTTGGCAGGGTTGTCTTTAGTATTCCAGGCGAGCCAGAGTTTTCGTTTTCCAGAGGCGCAGTGGAATCATCTTCCCCAGTAATACGGATGGCAGTAGCAGCAGTACAGTTACCCCGAATAATTGAAGAGTTTCCAGATGTCTTCCCAAAGGAACTTCCAGGGATGCCGCCAGAGCGGGAGATCGAGTTCACTATAGACTTGATCCCCGGGACAGCACCAGTATCAGAGCGAGTCTACATGATGGCGTCTTCAGAGTTGGAGATATTGTACAAGATGATTGAAGAACTGAGGACCAAGGGATTCATTCGTGTAAGTGGATCGCCTGGGGGAGCCCCGATGCTTCTTGTAAAAAAGAAGGATGGTACATCCAGGCTATGTGTAGATTATCGTACCTTGAACTCGATGACAATCAAGAACAGATACCCTCTCCCAAGGATAGATGACTTGTTTGATCAACTCAAAGGGGCTTCAGTGTTCTCGAAGATAGACTTGCGGTCAGGATACCACCAAATCAGAGTCAGAGAGCAGGACATCCTGAAGACAGCTTTCCGATCTAGGTATGGGCATTGGGAGTATCTTGTTATACCATTCGGAGCAACCAATGCGCCAGCCGTATTCATGGACCTCATGAATCGTATTTTCATGCCTTACTTGGATCAGTTCGTGATCGTGTTCCTAGATGACATCCTGGTCTACAGCAAGAGCAAAGCAGAGCACGAGCAGCATCTCAGAATCGTCCTTAAGACGCTTATGGAGCATCAGTTGTACGCCAAGTTCAGTAAATACGAGTTCTGGCTCGATCGCATTTTGTACATGGGTCACATCATTACCCGAGGAGGAGTGGAAGTGGATCCCCAGAAGGTTATGGCTATCGAGACATGGCCAGTACCTAGCTCAGTTGCAGAGGTTCGCAGCTTCCTTGGATTGGCCGGCTACTACCGACGATTCGTTTCAGATTTTATAAGGATTTCGGCACCGATGACCCAGTTAACCCGCAAGGATGTGCCATTCGTATGGACAGCAGAGTGTCAGGAATCATTTGAGAAGTTGAAGCGAGGTTTGATAACGGCTCCTATTCTTACGCTTCCAGATGGAACCGGAGGATTCTCAGTGTATTGTGATGCTTCGAGCAGAGGTTTAGGATGTGTTCTAATGCAGCATGGAAAGATAATAGCTTATACGTCACGACAACTTCGTGATCATGAGAGAAATTACCCGACCCATGACTTGGAACTGGCAGCAGTAGTGTTTGCATTTAAGTTGTGGAGGCACTACTTATACGGAGATAGGGTGGAGATCTTCACCGACCACAAGAGCCTGAAGTATGTTTTCACCCAGAAGGACCTTAACATGCGGCAGAGAAGATAGCTCGAGCTACTGGTGGACTATAATGTGGATTTGCAGTATCATCCAGGGAAGGCCAACATTGTAGCAGATGCGTTGAGCAGGAGAGCCGGAGTTTACTTTCTAACGGCGCAACCAGAGTTATTGGCAGATCTTCAGAAGATGGGAATTGAAGTGGTTCTTCCTACCAACGTGGCATTGATGGCCAGTCTACAGGTTCATTCTAGCATAGTTGAGAGGATCCGGAGGGCGCAATCTACAGATTCCAAGATTCAGCGAGTCAGAGCAGAGTGTGAGGCTGGAAGAAGGCAAGAGTTATGCATTCATGAAGATGGTACACTTCGACAAGGCACTCGTCTTTGTGTACCCAGTGGAGATATCAGACAGGAGGTCATGGCAGAAGCTCACAGTTCACAGTATTCTATTCATCCCGGTGGTACGAAAATATACCGTGATATCCGTTAACACTTTTGGTGGAATGGCATGAAGAGGGAGATAGCCCAGTTTTTCTCTCGGTGTTTTGTTTGCCAGCAGGTTAAAGCTGAACATCAGAGGCCCGCTGGACTTCTTCAGCCCTTGCCGATTCCAGAATGGAAGTGGGAGCATGTGACCAAGGATTTTGTGACTGGATTGCCTAGATCCCAAACTGGTCGAGATGCTATTTGGGTTATAGTTAACAGGCTCACGAAAGTGGCTCACTTTCTTCCGTTCAGAGTTGGGCAGTCTACGGCTCAGCTAGCAGAGATGTACCTCAGGCAGATTGTCAGGCTTCACGGTGTGCCCGTTAGTATCACCTCGGACAGGGATTCAAGATTCACATCACACTTTTGGCGTAGCCTGTAAGAGAGTTTAGGAATTCACCTTCAGTTTAGCTCAGCTTATCACCCGCAGACAGATGGCCAGTCGAAAGGTACAATCCAGACTTTTGAAAATATGTTGAGATCTTGTACCCTTGACTTCGATGGTTCATGGGAGGATCACCTGCACCTGGTAGAATTCTCTTACAATAATAGTTTCCAGGCCAGTATCCAGATGGCCCCGTTCGAGGTACTGTATGGTAGGAAGTACATATCCCCATTAGCTTGGGATAATGTTGGAGAGAGGCAGATGCTTGGTCCAGAAATGATTGCTCAGACAGTTGAAGTGGTCAGAAGAGTCAGAGATCGCCTTCGAGTGGCCCAAGATCGCCAGCGCCATTGGGCCGATGTTCATCGGCGTCCCTTAGAGTTTGCTATCGGCGACCATGTATTCCTTAGGATCTCGCCTAACCGCGGCGTCATTCGCTTTGGCGTACGGGGAAAGCTTAGTCCTAGGTATATAGGGCCATTCGATATCCTGGAGCGAGTAGGAGATGTATTCTATCATCTCGCTCTTCCGTCGTCGCTAAGTGAGGTACATGATGTATTTCATGTGTCCCAATTACGACGGTACATATCGAACCTGAGCCATATCCTGGACCATTCGGAACTAGTTGTTGGTACCAACCTTTCGTATGAGGAGAGGCCCGTGTCTATATTGGACCGAAGAGAAAAGATACTCAAGAACAAGACTATTAACTTTGTCCGTATAGCTTGGGGTCATCACTCTCTAGGTGAGTCAACGTGGGAGCGTGAGGACGACATCCGATCGCGATATCCCGACTTGTTTGACTCGTAAGGTATAATGTCTTCCTTATGCCTTATGCTTTCCATCCCTTGCTTGCATGTGTGATTGCTTGATTGTTTGCTTAGTGTAGCTTATTTGTGGATAGTATAGCGGGCTCTTACATCTCTAGGCATCTTGATTTAAATTCTGAGGACGGAATTCTTTTAAGGTGGGTAGAGTTGTAACGCCCGTATTTTGGAATACGTATTTTAATTAGGCTTATATGTATTTCGGACCTGTATTTTATTTTCTCGGGTTCTGGCCTGTAATTATATTTTGGCTCGACTTGCGGATTTTGGTTTTCTCGTAAATTAGGTTTTTGGACCTGGCATAGTTTTATTCTTTGTGGAGAAGGTTTGGTTTGGTTTGGTTTGGTTTGCATTGGACTACCCTTAGTTAACCTCCACCCTCAACACAACACCCCATCCCTCATTAAAACCCCACATAACTTTCTCTCTCCTCATTACTCTTCCATTAGTTTTCTCCATCTTCTTCTTCCTTCCTCCACACAACACCTAGCCTCCATAGGCAAGTGCACCTTGCCACCAAATAGGAACCCTATTTTATTTGTCCATTAGTTAAATTAGGCCATGGTGAATCACATTAGAACTTGGCATTTTGTGATTTTGGAGTCTCCATTTTCTAGATCTAAGTTTTAACCATTTTCGGATTTTCTTGGTTTTGATCTATTAAACTTAGATTTTTGCTTGTTTTGAGACTTCCATGTGGAAGAGAATTCAATTTTACACAAGTTAGAACTTTGAAAATCTAAATTGCGTTTTGATTTGGCTAAGTTAGGAGAATTGGAGTTTTTGGTGTTCTTGGTTTTTTCTTCTCAGCCTTGCTGAAGAAGATGACCTCGGCCAGCGCTCTTTAGCGCTGGGCTGACCCGCGCTCGGTGCCCCTTGGCGAACCGTTCCCTTTTCTTTGTTGGCGCTCTTTAGTCCCAGCGCAGCTCAGCCCCTGCGCAGCTCAGTCCCAGTGCAGCTCACCTCCTACGCAGCTCAGCCCCTGCGCAGCTCAGTCCCAGCGTAGATCAGCCCCTGCGCAGCTCAGTCCCAGCACAGCTCACCCCCTGTGCAGCTCAGTCCCAGCGCAGCTCACCCCCTGCGCAGCTCGGTCCCAGCGCAGCTCACTCCCAGTGCAGCTTGACCCTAGCGTAGCTTGGTCCTAGCGCATCCCGACCTCAGCGCAGTTCACTCCCCAGCACAGTTCATTCCCCCAGCGCAGTTCGTTCCCCTAGCGCAAACCGACCCTAGCGCAACCCGACCCCAGGAACCCCAACGCAACCTGTTTGCCCATGGTGGTTTGGTTTTATTTTCTTGTGCTTGGCTTCTCTTTTATTGATTGGAGTTCTGAGATCTTGTTCCACACAACACGACTGTCTTGACCCAACACGACCTGGTACGATTTTGGTGTTTTGCTTATGACTAGTACGGTTTTCGTGATTTCTGTGATTTATGATCCTAGTACTTTCTGATCTTCTTAGTAGTGACCCGATGGGGTGCGCTTTCAACTTGTAAACTGTGATTCATGATTAATCTCTGTAACTGGATAACTTGATAGTAGCCCATGGCGGCGCACTCCTGACTTGTAACTTGACTTGACTTGATGCTGTTGCGGTGGCTAACTCGACTCATATAACCAACTCTGACACCGTGGGTGTTCATTCTTGCTGCTTTATGCAATCCACTTGTCTTGTATCATGTCTAGGACGTGACTCCCTAGTTACCACGGTCAGGGATTCGCACTGAATATGGACTAGGCTAATAACTAGATCAAACTATAGTTCATGGAGAATTCCCAGTCACAGGCGATCTCGTTATCTGGGCGCTTTAAATGGACTTGTAGCCTATAGGGCACATTTCCAGCACACTGTCATGTGTTGCACCCTCTAAGTCACCTAAGGGTACATTGTCTCCTGGGCGATGTACCTAATCATACTCTCAACCCGCAGAAGGATAACTGGATAGTCTGTAGGGCTTGGGACTGGAAAATTCTCATTTGCATCTTATTAGTAATTAGGCTTGTGGTAACCCTAGTTAGTTAAGTAGTAAGCCGTAGTGTTTGCTTGGCCGCTTGCGAATGGATGGTGTCCAGCTTTGTCTAAGTCTCGTCTAGTTCCTGTACCTAGTACTCCTGAAAATGATTGTTTTACTTATCTTTAACAATAAATAGGTAGAGATATAGTGCTATTCAGGCGAAGGGTTACAATCCCGGTCCTTGTTTGGTTTAAGGGTTGTAACCTGGCTCCCGGAATGGTTTCCCGTCCCTAGTCGTTTATTGTCCTGTTGTACTCTTTATTACTTGTACTTTTTTTCTATTTTCTTATGATTTGATATGCTGGCTTTTGTTCTTATTTCGTGGCCTCCTTGTGGCACTTGCTCTTTCTGGGGTTTGATCCAGCTGGTTTTGTGTGGCCAGATTTCGGAGCAGCACCCGAGGATCTACCGAACCTCCATCCCAATGGTGGCGAGTAGAAGGAACCCGGGCTACGAGTGGATTTTCCCTTTTGATTCGCTCACTACATTGTAAAATTATTCTTTTGAGGCGTTTAGCCGACGAGCACCTGTTAGCTCGATGCACCTTTACTTACTGTCTGCCTACGGGCTGTAACATGATTAAGAAATCCTAGGGTTGATCATGTATGACTAAACTCCTGCTAGTCCTCGTATTTTGTACGACTAGCTTCATGATCAGCTGAATATGTAATATTTGGGACGCCTTTTATTGTGTATTTGGTGGTCTAACATCTTGTAACTATATTACTTGCTTGAGATTGAGACAATAGGCTTGACCTTAAGAGACTGTTGGCTTGCAGTAAACCCTCATATCTAGACAGCCGTGACCGTATAGCGAGGTGTATTTCCATTTCAATATACGTAGCTGGCTATGTACGCCCCCACTCTCCAGTATTCGGGTTCTGGGGCGTTACAACTTGCCACGCCCCGGTCCCGTAGGACCGACTGTCCTCGCTAAGGCGTGATGCCGTACGAGCCTAGGTTGCGCTCGTGCAAGGTGGGTTCCATAACGACCGATTACAACAGCTTGTGACGGGATCGTCGCATAGAAGTCCCAAGTAGAAACATTGAATAAGTAGTATTTTGCTAGCGGAAAATTGAAACCAAGGATTACAAATGTGGCATGAGGCCAAGATTATAATCACTCAAGCTCACTTTTCTCTCTGATTACAAGTTACTCAGCTCTCTCTCCCATCTCTCAATACAATTTGACGAGCCAGTGGATGCTTCAGATAGGCGATGTCCATACATTATGTCCCGTATAGATGAAGTCTTCAATGCGACTGCACATCTCGAAATGCAAACGAACTCCATGCCTCATCGCATCCAAGCGAGTTTTGCCTCGATAAGCATGTACCTGTAACCTGCACATGCAAACTGTGTGGGTGTCAGCACTCAACTGTACTGGTGGAGTGAGCTCCTCGCTCACCCATACAAAACCAACATGTTTATTTTAATTTTGTGCAATATGATCCTTTCTTTTTGATTGCCTTTCTAGTCTTGCCTTAAGGTCAGTGTTGGACATAGACGCCTGGCCTATTTGTGTCTCTAGACCATCACCGTGCCTCGTACAGATAACTTACTTATCATTGTACCTCTAGGCCATTCTCGTACTTGCAACATCAACGTACCAAATCGTGCTTGCCTATTGGCCCATACTTGGCGACGCAACGACATGGTCGTGCTATAACTCTATTCTTGCTTTAATATAATCGAGGCAGTGCCTCCCTACTTAGTCCTTCACCTACACTCATGTCATAACAACATGGTCGTGCCATGACATATCGAGGTCGTGCCTCGCAACTCAACATAACTTAACCAACTTGCCCTACGACCCTTTCTGACTTAACTTCGAAACAACTCAATTCGAACTTACGTACTCGATGCTAAACTCGACACCATATCTGCTAAAGCACACGTCTTAGCTTGCAGTCAAATCTTAGGCTTAGGGACTGTAGGTCCTGAAAAATCAAGTTGCATCAATCAATAAAAGTCAAAAATTCAAGATATTCATCATTTTGATGAGTTACGCAAACAAAAAGATTGCGCAGACGTCACTTTGCGCAGGTTGGTTTGCGCATGTTCCCAACTGCGCAGGCTGACGTGGCAGAAGTCATCATTGACTGAATCAAATTAGATCTTCCTGACAGCTGACAACACGAATAACGAGGAGACTGTTCGTTTTTGGTGCCGCACAGTGCTCGAGGACGGATGACAGGTGGCAGCACAATCCGTGATTGCGCAAACCATTCATGCGCAATCCGTGGTTGCGCAAACCATTCATACGCAGTCTGAGTCTGCACAAATCAAAGTCTGCACAGTTCACTTTGCGCATTCTACCAACATAACTGACCAATTACATGTGGCATTCATGCCATCAATTGCTCATTACGTGGCAACTATCTATGCACGATCATGCACATTTCAATCAAATAATGCCATGTGTCTCAGATAGTTGGCCCACGATCCAATAACTGCCTGCGCAGTCCAGTGCTGCGCAAACCAGTTGCTGCGCAAATCAGCTTGCGCAGTCCAAAATAACTGAAAGTTTGTTATTTTCAGAACTCTATAAATAGAGTTTCAAGTCTTCATTTCAGGGGGATCAAGATCAGAGATCAGAAATCAGAGAGTTCAGGAGTTCTTGCCAAAGTGCTACTAAATTCTTCCGAGACTTTTGTCTTCAACTTCAGAGGCTTTTGCCTTCAATTTCCAGAGTTGTTTTCAACTTCAAAGGCTTCGTCTTCAAAGTTCACATCGTCCAAGGGATAAAGCAATCGTCATCAAGATTGGATTCCTATAGTTGTAATTTTCCCAGAATTTTTGTAATCTTTATTACAGTTTGTATCAATAAAGTTTTATACTTTTGTTTTTGCAAACAAAATAGCGACTCTGCTGGGGACAACTTTCTCCTCCGACGAGGAAGTAGCAACTCAATGTGACGTAGCGTCTATCGGGAAGACGCAGAAGACGCTGGTTGTTAAGGTCAACCAGACAGCTTACGAGGCGATGCTCAACTCCAAGACCACTCCCCGTACTGTAGTCACTTCTGCCAAGAGCAAAGTGCGCTCAGTTTGGGTCTCCAAGTCTGTTGCACAATCTGACAGTTTTGCCACCAAGGATGCTGTGCCAACTGTTGCACAATCTGCTAGTCAGACTGCTGCACAAACTGCTGTGTCAACTATTGCACAGTCTGTCCCAGCAACTGCTGCACAATCTGTTGCAGTCAAGGCTGCGCAGTCTGCTGCAACTGTTGCGCAAGCTACTTCATATGCTGCCTTGTCAAAACAGAAGTCTCCTATAACTCTGGCACAATTGGCAGTGGCTTTTCCTGCGCAAAATAGCACTCCAGTAACTAAAATGCATCCCAAGCACTCTAAGACAAAGACTCCTGATGCACTTCCTACCAAAGCTTCTAATGCACAAATGACTAGTGCAGCTTCCACCCATGCGCAAACCAAGTCTGCGCAATCCAAGAAAAACAGCCTTTTGGCTAAATTCCCTTCTTCTCACAATAAAAGAAGAGATTCTACTCCTCTTCCCAAACACCCTATTTCCTCTGCGCAATCCACTGAGGGTAGTCCTTTGACTATTCCTCCTTCTCTTCAAAGCAAAAGAAAAGGCCCATTGGTCTTTTCTCAAACTTCCTTGTCTCATGACTTGGAAGATAACAGAGGGAAACGCTCTTTAGCTAACCCTTCATCTCAAAACAAGGAAAAAGGCCCTTTGGTCTTTTTTCAGTCTTCTTCAGTCTTTACTGAAGAGGATCCATCTCAATGTGTCTCGGCACCAATCAATTCAAGAACTCTGGCAAACAAGGATTCTTCTTTCCTTTATAACAAGAGTACTTGTACTAATCAAAGAGGTATTCTACCTACTCCGATAGCAGAATTCCAGGATCTCCCGACTCTCCAAATTTGTCGTTCCAGACAGGGAAAACTGTTAGTGTCTCAAACAGAAACTCCTGGGGGTGAATTTGCTGACCTCAGAACTTATCTTAACCGATCCACTTCGGTAAAACGCAAACAGCCGATGCCGAAGGTCAAACATCATCAGAAACAAATCTCCAAGGTCAAAAATCCTGACACTTATGCCAATGAAGTGAGTACTTCCCTGTATACTCAAGGGACTAAATATTTGAAGAATCGGAATCATGTTCCAAATGTTATCAAAGAACAGATCCCTCGGAACTTTCCTCGTCCTGTTGTAGATCTTTGAGAACATCTAAGACAAAAATAAGATAATGTCTCAATATCTCCATCTCAACCATCTGATCATCACTGTAATCATAAAGTCATCATCCAATGCTGTTGTCAAACGACAAAACGATCTGTCTTCGATCGTTTAACTTTTGCTAAATCTGAACCTATGTCAGAAGAAGACGAAGTTTTGTATGCTTCTGTTAACATGACTTTCCGAGACACTGGGGGTAAAAGATGCTCTATGCATGGTAGACTCCGCAAGCCAAGCCAACGGTATTTGGAATTACTTCAAGAATCTTCTGAAGGAGTATTTCAACATACCCGTTCTCGAAGCCGAGATACAATCGGTCAAAGGAATCTTCCTCAAAATCCTTCAAGTCATCTTCCTATTTCCCAGTCAGGAGATGATTCGTTCTCTGATTATGATGCATACAGTGAAAGCTCTGAACAAACAGTATCTTCCACTGTGCCAAGAGAAGTGACGGCTTATGTTGTCACCGATGATCCGGATGTTTCAACTTCCGCAAATCAAGAACAGCGAATTGCTGCACTTGAAGACAAATTAAAAACTATGGCTGAGATGGTTGCTAGTATGTATTCCATCATTGTAGCACAGCATATTACACCACCAACTGCACCTATTACTAGTCCAGAGATCATAGCATCTTCAATACCTACCAATACTGGGCTGGGGGTAGTGCCTCCCCAAATGCCTCCTGTACAAGTGCAAGTACAAACTACGCCTAGCCAGTCAGGAGCTGGGGGTAGTGCTTACAACGCTGTTCCTCCTTCTACCACTATAACTCAACCTGCTCCTTCTTCTTCATCAGAAGACGCCAATGAAGCTGTCAAACTCTTACGAACCCAATTTGAAGCATTTTAAGAGAAAGACAATCTACAAAGGTTGGGGATTAAACAGTCCTATCCGGTTGAATGGAAGGACATCCCGTTTCCCCCAAAGTACAAAATCCCTACAATCTCTCTGTTCGATGGCAGTACTTCCCCGAGTCAATTCATCAATCATTTTGAGGTAATGACTGTTCAACTTCAGCCAAATGACACTCTTCTTACCAGAGTGTTCGTCGGTTGTTTAGCTGGCATAGCATACGACTGGTACAGAAGTTTGCCCGATGGTTGCATCACATCCTTTTCAGGTCTCAAACAAATCTTTCTGGAACAGTTCTATGAAGGATTTAATGATATGACTATGTCAGCTCTCAACAAAATCAAACAAAAACATAATGAAACTGCTGAGAGCTTTATTGAACGGTTCCGCCGTAAAGCTTTGAAAATGCCTCCAGGGACTCCAGCTGCTGTCACTATTTATACTTGTAAGGCAAATCTTTTACCTATTATCAGTATGAGGACGGGATCTACCCAATTCCAAGATTGGCCCTCATTCATCGTCAACGCCAAAGCTGCTGAAGTAAGTGCCGACAAGTTCAAACAATTGGGGGTACAAATGTCTAACCCTGATCGAGATGAGCATCAAAATTCAGGTGGTAACAATCGCCAGAACAATCGCAAAGCGAAAGAGACTTTGAACATTAACTTAAACAAAAATAAAGAGTCTTTGGCTGTCAATGTGGCCCCACCTACATCTACTCCTACTCCTTCTGCACCTCCACCGAGAGAACCTCGTCCGAAGGTGGAATATTCCTTTGACGAAAATGACACTGCAAGTATCTTCGAATGTTTACTCAAAAGCAATAAAATTCAACTCCCTGATCCAAAGAAACCTGATGAAGTCAATAAGACTGATCATCCCAAGTATTGTGTCTATCACCGATTTATTGGACATCCTACTCGAGCATGCTATGTGCTCAAAGGTAAGATTCAAGAGCTTGTCAATGCTGGTGTAGTCACTCTGCAATAAGATGAGAAGACTGTTACTGCAAATATGGTTTCAGTCCAGTTTGGGGATTTTCCTCCGCAGATGATACAGCACGGTGTCATTCCAATTCCTAAAGCAACCCTTGAGATTGAGAATCTCCCGCTTCCATCCAATGAAGGTCTTGTTCCCTTATCTCTTGATAACGGTGAAATTATGTGGATCCATCCTGATCTTGCTACAGAATTCGAGGTGTCCTCTTCTTCCAAGGAGAAAACTCGTTCTAAAGGCAAAACTAAGATCTGCAACATGATATCTTTTGATCCCATTATTGACGAAGAGATTCTGTTAGGCACCAGATCAGGGAAAGCTTATTTGAAAGATCATTCTGAAGGTCAAAAGGATCCTGCTTCTTCTTCCGAACCTGCTCCGGCACAACCCGTATCTGCTGAAGAAGTCCCTTCTACATCTTCACCAGTTGTAGTATCAATTCCTCCCAAGCCAACAACGGCTGACAAAGGCAAGCAACAAGTCCGATTTGACAAACCCCTAAAGAAGTCATCTCCTACTGGGCTTGAGAAGCCTTGTAACTTTGATATATTAGCCCAATTAGCCAATACACCGGCTAGGTTGTTAATCTTTGAACTTTTGCGTCTTTCCAAAGAGACACGAGAAACTCTAAGTGAAGCTCTGATGCAGGCTGAAACTTGCTTAACTCTTCTCAAGAAGCCAGAATCAGAACCAGTCTCTTGTCATCACTGTCATAGTGTCTTGGAACTGATCCCAAACATTACCTTCACACAGGATGATATGCTAATGGAAGATAATAGACATGATCGTTCTCTTTACTATACAGGATATGTAGATTCAATGAAGGTTGATCGTATCCTGATAGATCCAGGGTCTGCACTTAGTATTATGCCAAAGACAATGCTAGATGCATTGAAGATACCAGTGCATAGTCTTTCAACCACAATCACTACTATTCTGGGATTTAACCAAGGAATGAGTGAACCTTTGGGCAAGATCCGCCTAAAACTTCAAATAGGCAATCTTTGCACAAAGGTAACTTTTTATATCATTGACAATCATGGTTGTTCTTACAATGCTCTCCTGGGAAGGCCATTCCTCCATGAACACAATGTCGTTCCATCAACTCTTCATCAATGCTTTAAATACGTTGATGACAAAGGACAAGTTCACAAGGAAGTTGTGGACCTTTATCCTTTCAAGGGTGTTGAAGCTTATTGCAACGATGCTCGTATGTACAAGGATGAGTTTATGAAGGTGGTATTGGCTATGGATACTGAAGAAGATCAAAAAGCAGTACCTGAAGACACTCTTATCATACCTGTTAAGGGGCGAGTTTCTCATCCTCAATCTTCCAAGCCACTGGTTATTCACTTACCAGTTCAAAAAAAATCAGTTGATGCTGATGAAAACCAAAGGGAGCTCACCTCTTCTGAGCCACTTGTCATCGACTTACGTCGTAACAAAGACAAAAAGCAGCTCATTCCTTCTGAGCCACTTGTTGTTGATCTAAATCGCAACAAGGAAAAAAGGGAGCTCACCTTTTCTGAGCCACTTGTTATCGACCTCCGTCGTAACAAGCCTCCTCCACGTTCTTCTTCTTCCCCTCTTGTAATCAATTTGACCAAACCTGCTAAGGTTAAAGGTCCTGTTGTAAATACTGATGTACAAATCAATGAAAAAGCACCTACTTTCCAGTATATTGATCTTATTTATTATACTAAAAGTTATTTGGATATGTTAGATAGCTTCCAATCAATTACACTGGGAGTCGTACAATCTCTTCAGACAGAAGTCTCGCTTGAAGATCCAGATGATTCTTACCGTATTCATCCTTCTTTGAAGAAAGGTGAAAGTCCAGCATTTTTATATAAAAGACCGGAAACAAAGATTAACTATACGGATGATAGCAAAGTTAACGATACGGGACGTCTCCAGTTCCATCGTTATAGTCAACAATAAAAAAACATCCTCCGAAAGATGGGTTACGACTTCAAGAGCGGCCTTAACTATGGTAAAGGTAGACGAACTCCCATTCATACAACAGTTCCAAACAGAAAATCATAAATGTATTATGCCAGGACCAAGAAAGGTCTCGGATATACTTCTCCTCCACTGTTATCCCCAGCGGCTTCTGAATCAGATAGTGAAGAACATTCTAATTCTTCTGATTCCAGATCATGGGATTCTGATACCAGCATCGGTGAAGTCCATCGTATAATCATATCTTCTAACATAGTCTCCGTTGAACTACCAGAAGGCTGTGATGAAGATGTTGAAGAAAGTCCAGAAACAGATCCTTGGGCTCAACATATGGATAACCAATGGGTACTTCGTTTTGAACAACGTGAACCTCCTACTGAAGATCAATTAGTTCAAATTGATATAGGGGAAAGAGAGTCACCTCGGCCAATCTTTATTAGCAAGAATCTTCCAGAAGCAGATAAGCAAGAGTTGATTCTTCTTATTAAATAATACATAGACGTCTTTGCTTGGAGTTACGAAGACATGCCAGGTTTAGATCCCAAGATTGCTACTCACAAACTGAACATTCTTCCTAATGCTAAACCGGTCAAACAGCAACAAAGGCGATTTAAGCCTGAAATGATGGACGCAATTGATGATGAAGTCAAGAAGCTCATCGCTTGTGGCTTTATTCGAGAAGAGCAGCATCCTGATTGGGTAGCCAATGTTGTCCCCGTTCTGAAGAAAACTAAAAAAGTTCGAGTCTGCATCGACTTCCGAGATCTCAATAAAACATGTCCAAAAGATGAATTTCCTCTTCCTATCACAGACGTCATGATTGACAATACTTGTGGGTTCGAGCAAATATCTTTTATGGATTGATTCTCCGGATATAATCAGATTAAAATGCATCCTGAAGATGAAAAGCATACATCTTTCTGCACTTCTCGAGGAGTCTATTGTTACACAGAGATACCATTTGGTCTCAAGAACGCTGGTGCAACCTACCAACGGGCTATGAGTACCAGTTTCAGAGAACATCTTCATAAAACAGTCGAATGCTACGTTGACGATATTGCTGTCAAAAGTCGTCTAAAAGAAGATCACATCCAAGATTTGAGAACAATATTTAATCTCATGCGTCAACATCAGCTCAAGATGAATCCCACCAAGTCATTCTTGGGTGTCTCTAGTGGCAAATTTCTCGGCTTCATCATTACCTCTAAAGGTATACACGTGGATCCCGAGAAGATCAAAGCCATCCAAGAGATGCGTCCTCCACGCAACCTAAAAGAGCTACGAGGATTCCAAGGCCGACTTGCGTACATCAGGCGATTTATTTCAAACTTGTCTGGACGCTGCGGACCATTCACTCAACTAATGAAGAAGGATGTATCTTTTGTTTGGACTGAAGAGTGTCAACGAGCATTCGACGATATCAAACAATATCTTATGAACCCACCAGTTTTGGTGCCACCTATCTCTGGTATTCCATTCTTGATGTATGTCCGTGCTATGGACCATTCATTGGGTGCTTTACTTGCCCAAAAGAACAAAGAAGGCCATGAACAGGCTATCTACTATCTTAGCCGAACTATGATTGGTGCTGAACACCGTTATAGTCCGGTCGAGAAAGAATGCCTGGCTCTCATGTTTGCTATGCAAAAGACGAGGCATTATATCATTGGTCAAACTATTCATGTTATATCTCGAGTTAACCCTCTCCGAGTACTCATGAAGAAATCGAGTACACTTAATTCTCGGTTGGCTACATGGGCAATCCTGCTAGCTTAATATGACATGGTGTATGTTCCACAAAAGTCTGTCAAAGGTCAAGCGTTGGCGGACTTCTTAGCAGCTCATCCTGTGCCTGAAATATCTAAACTCTATGACGAAATTCCTGACGAGATGTTAGAAGTCAACATGATCTCCGAAGAGTTTCCAACCTGGCGTCTATTCTTTGATGGTGCATCAAGAATTGGACCAAATGGTGCTATTGTGGCAGGTGTTGGAGTTGTTCTCGTTTCTCCAGACGGATTAACTATCCAAAGAGCCTACTCTTTAGATGAACCTTGCTCTAACAATGTGGCAGAGTACAATGCTTTACTTGTCGACCTTCAGCTAGCTAAACAATTGAATGTTGAATATCTGGAAGTCTATGGTGATTCTAAACTGGTTGTAAACCAGGTTAGATGAACCTATGAAGTCCGTCATCAAGACCTAGTGCCTTATCATGAAGCGGCAATTAATATAGCTACATCATTCAAAGCTTTCTTCATCGACTATGTTCGACGAGCTTGCAATACTGAAGCCGATGCTTTGGCCAATCTTGCAGCTGTCTTAGCCATCCCTATCAAAAGACATCAGGTGGTGGTTATTTCTAACCGAGAACTGTTCTGTATTGAAAATAATCATAATACTGAATTTAGCAATCTTGCTGAAGTCAATGTTATTGATGACGATTGGAGAACTCCTTTTATCGATTTCGTAGTATATGACATACTCCCTGAAGATCCTAAGGAGGCTACAAGCGTTCGACGTCGATCTCTACGATTTTATTACAATCAAACCACCAAAACACTCTATCGGCAAACTTATGATGGTCTTCTTCTACGCTGTTTAGCTGGTGATGAAGCCAAACAAGTGTTGCATGAAGCTCATGATGGCGTCTGTGGAGCACATCAACCTGGTCCTAAATTACAGGATCGCATCCGACGCATGGGTTACTATTGGCCCTCTATGGTATCAGATGCCATTGAATATGCAAGGAAATGTCGTGCTTGTCAAATTCATGCAGACTTCATTCATCAACCCTCGAAATTCTTACACCCGACTGCTGCTTCCTGGCCTTTTGAAGCTTGGGGTATGGACATCATAGGTCCTATTAATCCTCCTTCTTCTAGAGGACATCGGTTCATATTGGCGATAACCGATTACTTCTCCAAGTGGGCTGAAGCTATACCTCTGGCTGAAGTCAAGACTAGCAGTGTCATTAACTTCGTTAAACATCATGTCATCTATAGATTCGGTGTACCTCAAAGAATCATTCATGATAATGGACCTCAATTCATTAGTCAGAAGTTTACTAGATTCTGCGATGATCATCGGATTAACAATGTTGCTTCGACGGCCTACAATCCTTCTGCTAATAGTTTAGCTGAAGCCTTTAACAAAACCATTATTAAGCTCCTTAAGAAATTTGTATCCACTAACAAACGGAATTGGAGCGAGAAACTTGGCGAGTGTCTTTGGGCCTATCGAACTACAGTCCGCAATCCCACAGGCTTTACACCTTTCTCTTTGGTGTATGGCTGTGAAGCTGTCCTTCTTTTGGAGTTACAAATTCTTTCTTTAAGGATTGCTATTGCCAATGAGCTCACCACAGAAAATAATGACCTTCTTCGACTTCAAGAGTTAGAGGCATTGGATGAAAAGCAGTTAATGGCTCAACAGCATATTGAGTTATACCAAGCCCGCATCTCAAAAACATTTAATCGTAAAGTGAAGGTCAGAGCCTTTCAGCAAGGAGAACTTGTTCTAACGGTCAGACGTCCTATGACTATGACTCATATGAGCAAAGGGAAATTCGATGCGAAATGAAAAGGTCCCTATGTTGTAAGCAAAGTCTTCTCAAACGGAGCTTATCAACTTTCAGAACTTGATGGTCGAGTTGCTATGATGCCTATCAATGGCAAATTCTTAAAGAAGTATTATGTATAAATGTAAATACTTGTAAATTATCAGACAGAATAAAGTTCATAAATAAAATTCAAATTTTATTATATGATAGTACATATTAAAGGTCGCTATCATCTTTTTCTACATTTGGACGAGGGCCACTGCCGTCCTTCTCAAAAATGCGGTCAGCAAAAGAGCCGAGAACCCCCTTGCTGGATCACACAAGAAACTTGCAGGCGGCCATCCTCATGGCTTCTTCTTTTTTAGTCTTTCCTGGTTCGAGCAGGAAGTCCAAAATGTCCCGCGGTGGCTGGGGTACAGACGAACCTTCACCTACTTCTGCCTCCTTCGGCTGAATTGGATCGGCAGGGCGATCTTCAATGCCCTTCTGAAGTTTCGAGACAGTCTCAACCTTCTTAGATGCTTCTCCGGAAGACATTTTTATGTTGAAGAGTAGAAGTGTTCGTGCCTGTCAGATTTCTGCTATATTTATAGACAGAAGTTCCTCAATTAATGAAGCATTACATTCATCCGACGGTTCATCCGTTCATTAATACCTGACGGTTCATCCGTTCATTTATCACATTCATCCAACGGTTCATCTGTTCATTAAATGCTTGATGGTTCATCCGTTCATTAAATGTTTGACGGTTCATCTGTTCATTTATAACACTCATCCGACGGTTCGTCCGTTTGTTAATATCTGACGGTTCATCCGTTCATCTATTTTGACGGTTAACCCGTTCATTTATTATCATTTGACGGTTAACTCGTTCATTTCACCATCATTTGACGATTTACCTATTATTTCATCATTATTTGACAGTATTCCCGTTCATTCATTTTCATATACATTGACGATTCATCATCGTTCATCTCCTACATCAGCAACTTGTCGTTTTCGATTAAGTTGTCAATAAATATATCATATCTATCTATCATTTATATCTGAATAAGATATGCAATAAATAAGGAGCCACAACAAAATGTCCTTTATATCAAAAAAAATGAGACATTACAAAAATGCAGCTACAGCAACAAAACCCAAATACAAAATCAAGAAGGAGGGACAATCAGATTGTCAATTTGCTGCTTCAATGTCTGCAGCTCTTCTTCGTGTGTTGACACTACTATCTTTCTTGCCTCCTCCATCCCCCTTTCTTCATCAAAAATAGGCATATCTACTGTCCTGCGAGTGATCTCTTCACCATGAGTGGTCTCATACTCATTCCTTTCTTCAATCAATGCATTAAATTGTTCAATCACCAGTTGGTGATTAACAGTTTCTTCTTCAAACTCTTCTTGGAGGCGAGTAATTTCAGCCTTCAGCTCAGCAAGTCGTCGTCCTTTGCTTTCAGCCACTAGAGTAATTGATTCTATTTTAGAATTATATTCAGCTGATTTTGCTGAATGAGCTTCTAACAGATTTTGAAGAGTTAACCTTTCCATATCAGCAGCTTGAGCCAGTCGCTCAAATTCAGATTGTACTAAAGAATCTACATCTTTCTTCTTGAGTTCTTTATACTTCTTGATGGAGACTTCTAATTCATCCAGTATATGTTCAAGGAGAGTGGCCTGAGCTTCGTCTCCTTGGTCTCTTATGGCTCTTATCAAGAAAGAAGTGGGCTTCCTAACCATAATGAAGTCAGCCCTTTCTTTCTCTATCATTTTACGGACGAGAGATCCCAGCGACTCAAAGAAACATCGGGTAAATGACTGGACCACTTGCTGATTGATGGCCAGAGTTCCAGAAGTCGCTGCTACTCCCGATGAAGACGGGGTAACAGGTTGCTCGATTCTTTGAGGTTGGACAATAGGCTCTTTAAATAAGGGAGCCAGAGTAGAGCTGGTTGCTCCTCCTGCTTGATCTTCTGCAAAAGTAAAATTATTATTTTACTAATTGATTGTTGATGAACAAAAAGATCAAATTAAGAGCAATGTTACCTTGGTTTGGTCTAACAACGAGTTCATTCCTTACTGGAATGGAATACCGTTGAACAGAAGTAGCCTCAGCTGCAACAGCCTGGCTGCTGCCCGCCTCAGAACCACAAGATAAATGATGACTACTGCTAATAACCACCGTTGGTATAGGCACCATAATCAGGTCCGTTGGAGGTATTGGCAAAGTCTCAAGATCTGCAAATGAAGATATTAGTTATCAGTTCATTTTAAAAAAGAAAAGATTGTTAAATCTCGTTTTATACCTTGAGGGTCGATGGCGGGATTTTCTTTAGCACACCTTCGTCGGCTACTTCTTCAGGAGATATTTCTATCTCAACATCGACAGCTTTTTCTGCAGATGCCTCCACTTCAATATCCTTTTTAGGATTTGAAATATCATCGACAGTATCAAGAGAATTATGTTCTTTATTATCCTTTTTAGGATCTTGTAAATACTCATCAACATTTTCGGATGAAGAACCTTCTTCGTCTTCTTCTTTTTCTTCTTCTTCTACTGCTGCATTTCCACTGCTAGTGGCAGCCTGATCTTCCTACAAGCTATAACTGCAGTCCTCCAGAGCTGCAATCATTTCACGGTCTTCTTCCTCACGAAGAGTCCTGGGAGTAGGAGGAGGTTGAGTAATATCTGCAATAGGAGAATGAGGTCGTACAATACTTTGTTCTTCCTCTAAAATATGTTCTCTAGGCTTTTCAATTCTTGGGGCAAAATCTTCCCTCTGTTCATTCTCTTCGAGAGTTTTGCTCCCTGATTCAGAAGCAGGTGTGGGAGATGCCATTAGAAGTCCTGCAGCAGCATCTACTAAAGTCTGGAGTTGTATAGAAGAAGACTTTTCCAAGACTCTTCTGGTGACTACTCTTTTCTTTCTGTGTAGAGGTCTAACAGGACTCTCTATATTTTCTGGCTCTGCTTGCTTTTGCACAGAAGTTGGTGTAGTGGCAACTTCTTGATGTGTCTCGGCTAATTGTCGGGATTGAGATCTGGTAGTCACCTTTTCAGAAGAAACATCAAGAATCAATTTCTTCTTCGCCACAGGAGCAGGAGGCTCCTCTCTTCTTCTTTTCTTCGTAGGAGATTTACCCACCTTCAGAGAAATACGAAGTGGTGCATTCACTTCTTGGGGGAATATAATATCCCTTATAGTTTCCAGAGGTGCATCTGCCGGTTCCTGCGCCTCCTCATTTATAGGGATCGATGGAGCAATTCTCCCTCTTCTCAATCTTGTTGCAGTGGCGAAACTATCTGCGAGATTGAAATTCTCGGCAAAAGTATTCGCTGATGTGTAAAACACGGAGTATGTAAAAAGCAATCGAGGACCTTGAGGAGTAGTCCTTGCTGGCATGGAGAAAGTGGCTTTTGTATCACGGGCATTGTAATAAGCCCAAGCCCTAGCTCCGTCTATCAGATAACCTTTGCCTTGGAGGCAGGTAATTGCGTTCCCTACATGGAACTGATCATACCCAAACTGTCGAGCAAAACGGCTTGGAAGGTATGGTTCTAAGTAGCACTCTTCTTCGAATTGGTAGACCAAATGAGATGGTCGAATTGTCTTCAACCATTCAAAAGCGACACGAGTTAGAGGCTGCAGTTTCGAATCCACCATATTCGTGGGCATCTGATCATACCCAGCAGGGAAAGGAGTACAGCAGAAGTTCCAGCCTCTGTTCAGATTCAACATAAATCTACACTCAGATAAGGAAGTATATTTCCATTTTCCATCGGAATACCTTCGAAGAAAACTGCCGTCAACTGGTCCCATGCCAGGATCCATTAGAGTTGGATAGTGAAGAAGCAACCATCCAAACAAATATGTATATAGCAATTCTAAGCGAGGGAATTCTCTCTCTCCTTTCGCTTTCAACATCAAGTCAACATATAAACGAAGACTGGCATTCAGCTTACAGGTCATTGCTGATAGTAAGTCCATTTTATAGCCGAAGACCAATTTAACAGCTGCAAACAAGACGCCGCGGTGAAAACGATCTACGGTACTGGATTCGGGAACTACGAACCTTCGCAGCCAGTATGTCAAGAATCCTGCCAATTGTGCTGCTTCTGACATGGGCCTATAGCCCATTCTCAAGTAACTTTCCAAATTGTCTCCTCTCTTCAAAGGAGGATATTCATGATCATCCTTCACTTCTTTATCAAAGTGACCACTCTGTTCCATTAATTTTTTGACCTCTGTATGGCTCAAAGGTTTGAAAAAGGTTGGGTAGCATTTATCGTTCTCCTTGGTTTTCTTCTCCTCTATATGATTAAGAAACAAATATGGTAGCCACTTTAAAGAATAACAAGTATTGGCAGTGGCACTCTTGTAAAATAAAGAGCAGATCTTGTAATGGCACAATAGTTCTTCGAACACTGTCACCATCTCTGGATTCTCTTTTCTGAGCTTGTTCAACTCATCATTTGTTGGTACATACTCCTCATACGGAGCATCTGCCATCGGCAAGAACGAGATATACTTCATCTCGTGGAGTGCAAAGCCCATCTCTCCCCCTGGGGTCATGAAAGTTCCGGTCCTGTAGTTGTATCTCTCAGCTAAGGCTAAGAACATATGAGGATTGGGAGCAAATCCATATACAGTGGCATGTACTGCTTCATACAGGTTGATTTGTTGGAGTCTGTCTTGGAATTTTCCCAGAACCCAATTCGCGATATAACTCCATCGCTTGTTGTCTGGATTCACCAATCCAGTCATTCTTATATCTTGCTCAGGATATTTTCCTTCAACCTTCGCAAACTCATTTACGAATATTGGTGTCCTAACAGACATTATCATGGAGGAGTTCTCTGGTGGAATGCAGCCAGGTCTTAATCCTCTCAGTAGGACACTATATCTGTTAGAAGAGCTATAAAACATATCCTTATGTTGTGGCCCCTTCTTTACGAAGATTTTTCCTGCCCGGGCATCCTGAAATAGAGTGATATTCCAATCCATCTTCCTAGGGTAGCTTGCATGAGCGTACCGTGACAAAGGAAGGCAGCGAGCGATGTCGGGTATAAAAAAAGATCTATCTTGCTGGTGAACTACCCTATCTTCCATCCTTGGCCTAGGCTGAGAGGCTCTCTCAAAGGCGTCACCGAATAGGAATAAGGGTTTCTTGTGAATTACAACATCAGCTGATTCTAAAGGCTGTCCGTTCATCAAACACATCAAAGTTTCATTGTCCTGAGAAATCAATATAGCCTGACGGGAGGCCGGCAGATCATACTGAGGGTAATGGACATGAGACAGATCTTCTTTGTATTCAGACTCTGTAAGGGTTCCCACAAATTGTTCATAATCTGGATCTTCATTGACTTCAACTGCATCAACAAAACAGATGAAAATTAGTCCAAGACAAAGATTCTATTTTTAAACATAAAACATTAGAGTGCGCAACCTCAGACTGCGCTGACATGATTTGCGCAACCTCAGACTGCGTTGACATGATTTGCGTAACCTCAGACTGCGCTGACATGATTTGCGCAATCTCAGATTGCGCTGACATGACTTGCGCAATATCAGTTTGCGTATCATAAAAGGTACGCAAAGTAATGGTTTGCGCTGATATCTGCGCAATTTAATTATTTGCGCTGACTTCCTGTCAGCACAAATTAACAATTTGTGCAAGAATGCAGCCTTCATAAAAATGAAGAACTGATAGTTGATGCAACCGAAACCCTAAAAAGGGTGGCACAATATGAACTTATCTCTAAAAAGAGATGAGTTTCAAGGGAGTCGAATCACCCTAAGAAGGGGTTTTCGATAGGTTCAACTACCTCTCAGAGCAGGGTGTACGGATTCGTGTCGGGAAGCTCGCCGTGCAACCCTGTCAGAAGACTCGGCCGGAGCTTTTCCCTTCGCGGCGGCGGCAGCGGCAGCATTTGATCGTCGTGGGGCCATGACAATCGTCGGAGGAGGAACAGTGAAGGTTTTCTTCTCAAAAAGCTCGAAAGATTGCAAAGTAAAGAATTGAAAACGAAAAGAGGGGTATTTATAGTTTTTGAAATGCGAAACGGATGCCTCGAATTACGCCTAAAATTGTGGTCCATTCACTTTGCGCAGACAGCTCATCATATTGCGCAAAATGATTCAACATTCAAAAATTTAAAGTATTTCAAAATTTTGATTATAATCAACTTTCGAAAACTTTAAAGGGGGTCTTGTAGGTCTTGAAAAATCAAGTTGCATCAATCAACAAAAGTCAAAAATTCAAGATATTCATCATTTTGATGAGTTGCGCAAACAAAAAGATTGCACATACGTCACTTTGTGCAGGTTGGTTTGCGCATGTTCCCAACTACGCAGGCTGACGTGGCAGAAGTCATCATTGACTGAATCAAATCAGATCTTCCTGACAGCTGACAACACGAATAACGAGGAGACTGTTCATTTTTGGCACCGCACAATGCTCGAGGACGGATGACAGGTGGCAGCATAATCCGTGATTGCGCAAACCATTCATGCGCAATCCGTGGTTGCACAAACCATTCATGCGCAGTCTGAGTCTGCGCAAATCAAAGTCTGCGCAGTTCACTTTGCACATTCTACCAACATAACTGACCAATTACATGTGGCATTCATACCATCAATTGCTCATTACGTGGCAACTGTCTATGCACGATCATGCGCATTTCAATCAAATAATGCCATGTGTCTCAGATAGTTGGCCCACGATCCAATAACTGCCTGCGCAGTCCAGTGCTGCGCAAACCAGTTGCTGCACAAATCAGCTTGCGCAGTCCAAAATAACTGAAAGTTAGTTATTTTCAGAACTCTATAAATAGAGTTTCAAGTCTTCATTTCAGGGGGATCAAGATCAGAGATCAGAAATCAGAGAGTTCAGGAGTTCTTGCCAAAGTGCTACTAAATTCTTCCGAGACTTTTGTCTTCAACTTCAGAGGCTTTTGCCTTCAATTTCCAGAGTTGTTTTCAACTTCAAAGGCTTCGTCTTCAAAGTTCACATCGTCCAAGGGATAAAGCAATCGTCATCAAGATTGGATTCCTATAGTTGTAATTTTCCCAGAATTCTTGTAATCTTTATTACAGTTTGTATCAATAAAGTTTTATACTTTTGTTTTTTGCAAACAGGGACTGAGTTGCATACCATGCTAATACTTCGTAGCCAACTCAAACCGTGAACACACATCTTGACTCACTTAAGGCATGCACGCAGATAGTCGCTCTTATGCCGACTCATCTATATGAAAGGGGTCACTAGCACCATAAGCTATACTTAGACCTTAATTAGATAAGATGGCACGTTCATCTACAACGAGGCACAATCTTGCCAAATTTCCGGTATTATCCACTCTATGGTGCACCCCTCGGGTCAGGTCGCACACCATCCGAGGGTCCCGCAAGCATATGTTCCTTCTAAGCCAGATCGATCCTGTGGCCGTAGGTACCGTCTGAGAAACAAATCATCCTTGTATACAAGTTGTCCAATGACCATGTAGACTCGACTCACTTCTTTGTTTCAGTACCATTTTATTTATCTTTTCTTTCTTTGTTTCACTTTTTTACTTCACAAACTTCTGGACAAAGCCCAAACCAGGGTTGCCTCGGCGACTGACCTACAGTCCTGACATCTTTTCCAGTATTTCCATACTATTATTGACTTAATTCATAAATGGCTAATTGATAGCCTTCAAGCATAACTTGAACCAAACGTGTTCTTTAGGTGTCATAGACCGTGGCTAATATTTCATTGAGCCAACCGTGGCTCGTGCCTTAAACCAACTTGTGTTCTATGCGACACTACCGTCCAAGTCATACTTTATCAGACAAGTCTTAAGATCGTGGGACTATGTGACTTTGACAACCGCAGAAAACATGGGACAGTGCTTGCTACGACTTCGATAGCCTAGCAAAATTCTTGTCTAACTCAATCGTGCTACAGCTTAACCCATGGGACGTACAAAGGATATGCTAAGCCTTGGATGATAGGACCATACATACTTTATCAAGCATTTATACATGTGACGCCTATGACTTAGGCTAATTTCATAGCTTCGTGGCAACTGAGACCAACTTTCCTTCCCCTAAGCCACGGGATGGAGGACCGAGTGTCATTTTAAAAGCATGTTGTGCAACACTTCTAAGCCGACCGTGGGACCTTTTCATATTCAAACTCAATCAGACACAACTTGGAATTATTTCCTTAGCTATGTGGATTCGTCTCTTTTATTATCAAGCCTACTTGTGCAGTTGAAAGCTTTCATTTTATTAGGGAGAAGGCCAAGCTGAGGCAAGTTCACCGAAGCTATCCACTTGAGCGAGGAGTTGCCTCGATCGAACAGGACTTCGAGCAGGCCGTCGCATGGCTAAGTCCGAATGTCGTTGGCATTTCGATTCCTCCGATTGAGCTAAGCGGGATGGGACATTACATTATACACCACTTAAAAAAAGTTTTGTCCTCAAAACTTACTGAGTACACTTATTGACTTATAACTTGATTCAATATCCAATGGTTCTCGCACACACTTTGCCTATGCGCTTCTTCAATCTTAGCCACGATCATGCCTTATTTATTTTTTATTTTTTACCTCGAATAACTATATCTCAAGATCTTCAATTTTGCCTCGTTTTCTTAGTCTTACTTAAATTTAACATATCACTTAGTTGGATAATGCACATATTTAAGGCGTCCCTAAAATACATGCATTTCAACCAAGCTTCGTGATAGCGAATTCCTTATTCTCACTCGAGTCGGAT
This sequence comes from Iris pallida, assembly GCA_029216955.1. Classification (NCBI taxonomy): domain Eukaryota; kingdom Viridiplantae; phylum Streptophyta; class Magnoliopsida; order Asparagales; family Iridaceae; genus Iris; species Iris pallida. The sequence continues at coordinate 140,444 of JANAVB010033039.1, read as the reverse complement.
CGTGCACATATTCAGGCGTCCCTAAAATATATGCATTTCAGCCAAGTCTCGTGAGTGGTGTTTCCATAATCTTAAATCATTCTATCCACCAGTATACAATCCTATCAATCCTCCAGATCAATTGTACCGATACTTACTCTTGAAATATGGATGTCTTGCCTAACCGCTAGGACATCTCTCTATGCTAAAGTCATCCGTCGGTATTGGAATCATCGTCCCCAAATAATAATATCAACACTGACCCCAATCCTAAGGTCAAACCAAGTTGATAGTAGGGGGGTTTTCTACCCAAGCTCGCATCACTCCGATTTCTAAACTTCGAGCATAAATTTCTCCTATTTGCATTCGCAGCATTCATTCCAGGGGTCATTCAGCAAAGCCATCCTACGATATGTTTGCTCAACCAAATCTTCTGCATATTTCTATCGCACGTCCAAACTTGTAATTTATATAATCTATCTCTTCAAACACGTTAAATTTAATCTACGTATCTATCATATCCAAGTCAAGTACTCCACTACACGATTTGTCATTGAACCATAATTCTTGTATCATATTCCCCGAGTCATTCAACACAATTTACGTTTTTGATCATAAGATCATCTAGTATAACAACATGCCACGCCCCAATTTCACGCAAGTCTGATTATCCACGGTGGACATGAAATCACCATGCTAACGCTCCTACAGGATAATCACCCTCATCGGAGCGTGACTCTTTCTTTGAGTCTAGAATAATTTATTCTTGATACACAGATTGGATCTACTCAATCCTCAAATTACTTAATCGTCAATCACAAGTCCGGCCAATCCTCGAATTCACCTTCGTATCAAACCACAAGTCGAAGCAATCCAAATTGCCATGCCCTGATCTCCCGAGTTCGATCATTCCAACTGGACATGAATCACCATGTCAGTACTCACGCGGAACGATCGCCCCAAATCTGAAGTGACGCATGTGCGAGGCTGGAGTTCCGCTCGTGTAAGATAAGATCGTCGACGTTGTGGTTATCATCGAAGAAACCAAGACATGATCGTTTCTATCTAAGCATTCATTTCAATCAAAATCCGAAGTATAGCATCCATCAGAACAATAACACTTTACATGGTCATCATTCCTCGAATTAGAGTACCCCCGAGTTATCGCACAACGATCTTTGATACGTCTCAATACCATCGATAATATGCATAACCTGACGATCTTCTTTTTACAACGAACTCTCATTCGTGCAATTGATTATATCATTCGAACTGGATATACCACAATCTTCTCGATATTCAAGATCAAAATTCGATCATTAGACCCCGAACTAGTCACATGATCATTTCATCCAAACCCTTAATCACGTATGTTCATCCATCTATCTTAAGTTATTGAGCAACATATTTTCTCAAAAAACATTAATCTATGCTAACTCAAATCATCGAGCAATATCTATTCCAATCCTTAGAGTCATTCTCAAATATTCGAATCATTTTCATGCACGCTATCATCCAATCGGGCTAACTTTTCGTATACGATTCATATCGATTTTTTTGATTCGGTTTTACTTACTCAATCGCTTTTGCATTTCATACTTGTACAATCCCAATCCGATGCGCGTTGCTTCTAGTTTGCTCGAATCAACTCGTCAAAATCTTTAAGATTACCACTTACTCAATGGTACTCAATCTAAGGCTTTACATACATGCGACGCTTGCTAATAGACTCATTGGCACCCCGTATCCTCTAACGATCGACATTCCCGAGGCTATCCCATACACCACTCAGGGATGAGGTCATTCGACAAATCCTCGAAACCTGTTTCAAATCACAACCGATTATTTCGAATCTCCGTTCGAACCATTCCTCAAAATCCAAGCACGATTTACCTATATAGTATTGACGATAGTATTGTTCGATGGCATCCCTATGGATAGTCATCCTGTATTCAATGAATCAAGTCAAACTTGTTCACATTTTGATATGATTCGAATTTTGCACACGACTTTTCTAAGGTCGATGCAACTTTTGGTGTATATGCCCAGCCCGACTTCGCCAACCGTCTTTTACGTGAACCATCTTTAAGTTTAACCAAATTTCTTTTGTGCGATTTTGCAAAATATATAGACTTATTATATGAACATTGCATGGGACATTTGAGAGAGAGAGCCATTGTATCAATGGTGACAACAACATCAGAGTTTGCGGAACTAACATCAGAGTTAAAGAATTCAATCGAAAATCCAAGGACGTAAAGTCGAGCTCTGATACCATTATGTCACTCTCTGGTCCCGTAGGATCGATCGTCCTCGCTAAGACGTGATACCGCACATGCCTAGGTTGCGCTCATGCAGGACGGGTTCCATAACGGTCGATTACAACAGCTTGTGACAGGATCGTCGCACAGAAATCCCAAGCAGAAATATTGAATAAGTAGTATTTTGCCCGCAGAAAGTTGAAACCAAACACAAGTCATATAAAAATGCTCTTTATTGATATATTGAACAAGGATTAAAAATGTAGCATGAGGCTAAGATTACAATTACTCAAGCTCACTTTTCTCTCTAATTACAAGTCACTAAGCTCCTTCTCTCATCTCTCAATACAATTTGACGAGCTAGCAGATGCTTCAGATAGGTGATGTCCATACATTATGTCCCGTATAGATGAAGTCTTCAATGCGGGTGTATGCCTCAAAATGCTAAGGAACTCTATACCTCAGCAAGTCCAAGCGACCTCGGCCTCGATGAGCATGTACCTGTAACCTGCATATGCAAACTGTGTGGGTGTCAGTACTCAACTGTACTGGCAGAGTGAGATCCTTGCTCACCCATACAAAACCAACACGTTTATTTTACTTCTATGCAACATGATCCTTCCTTTTTGATTGTCGTTCTAGTCTTGTCTTAGGGTCAGTTTTAGGATATAGACGTCTGGCTTATTTGTGTCTCTAGACTATCATCGTGCCTCGCATCAATAACTTACTTATCGTTGTACCTCTAGGCCATTCTCATACTTGCAACATCAACGTACTGACTCGTGCTTGCCTTTTGGCCCATACTTGGCGACGCAACGACATGGTCGTGCTATAACTCTATTCGTGCTGCAATATAATCGAGGCAGTGCCTCCCTACTAAGTCCTTCGCCTATACCCGTGTCAAAACAACATGGTTGTGCCATGACAAATCGAGGTCGTGCCTCACAACTCAACATTACTTAACCAACCTGCCCTACGACCCTTCCTGACTTAACTTCGAAACAACTCAATTCGAACTTATGCACTCTGTGCTAAAGAACTCATTACTCGACACCATATCCTGTGCCGAAGCATACGTCTTGGCTTACAGCTAAATCTTAGGCTTAGGGACTGAGTTGCATACCGGGCTAATACTTCGTAGCCCTCTCAAACCGTGCACACACATCTTGACTCACTTAAGGCATACACGTGGATAGCCGCCCTTATGCCGACTCATCTATATGAAAGGGGTCACTAGCACCACAAGCTATACTTGGACCTTAATTGGGTAAGATGGTACATTCGTCTACAACGAGGCACAATCTTGCTGAATTTCCTATATTACCTGCTCTACAGCACACCCTTCGGGTCAGGTCGCACACCATCCGAGGGTCCCGCAAGCACGTGTTCCTCCTATGCCAGATCAGCCATGTGGCTGCAGATACTTTCTAAGGAACGAATCATCCTTGTATATAAGTTGTCAAATGACCATGCAAACTCGACTCACTTCCTTGTTTCAGTACCATTTCATTTATCTTTTCTTTATTTGTTTCACTTCTTTACTTCACATACTTCTTTGCAAAGCCCAAACCAGGGTTGCCTCGGCATCTGACCTATAGTTCTGACATCTTTTCTAGTGTTTCCATACTCTTAGACTCAACTCATAAATGGTTAATTGATAGTCTTCAAGCATAACTTGAACCAAATGTGCTCTTTAGGTGCCATAGACCGTGGCTAACATTTCATTAAATCAACTGTGGCTCGTGCCTCAAACCAAGTTGTGTTCTATACGACACTACCGCCCAAGTCATACTTTATAAGACAAGCATTAAGATCGTGGGACTATGTGACTTTGACAACCGCAAAAAATATGGGACAGTGCTTGCTATAATTTTGTTAGCCTAGCAAAACTCTTGCATAACTCAATTGTGCTACAATTTAACCTGTAGGACGAGCAAAGTTTATGCCAAGCCTTGGACGATGGGACCGTGCATGCTTTATCAAGCATTTATACGTGCGATGCCTATGACTTAGGCTAATTTCATAGCTTCGTGGCAACTTAGACCAACTTTCCTTCCTCCAAGCCATGGGATGAAGGACCGAGTGTCATTTTGAAAGCACGTTGTGCAACACTTTTAAGCCAATCATGGGACCTTTCCATATTCTAACTCAATCAGACCCAACTTGGGATTATTCCCTTAGCTATGTGGATTCGTCTCTTTTATTATCAAGACTACTTGTGCAGTTGACAGCTTTCCTTTTATTAGTGTGAAGGTCAAGCTGAGGCAAGTTCACCGAAGCCACCCACCTGAGCGGGGAGTTGCCTCAACCGAGCAGGACTTCGAGCAGGTCGTCGCATGGCTAAGTCCGAACGCCGTTGGCGTTTTGATTCCTCCGATTCAGTTAAGCGGGACGGGTACATTACACCACTATCGCTAGATTTCTGTCTGTTGAGCTCATCAAAGAAAACATTAATAAATTCTTCAACAATCATAGATATTTTATTAAAAATCCTATATCCATTACTCTTGGCAGTATACCCAAGGAATATCTCTTTGTCTGCCCTCGAGTCGAACTTACCAAAGTTATCCTTGGTGTTCAGGATAAAACAGTGACATCCAAAAACCTTAAAATAATAAATGTTTGGAATTTTTCTAAACCACAATTTATAGGGGGTTTCTTTGATATAGGTCGAATTAACACCCTATTCAAAATATGACAGACTGTACATACAGCTTCTGCCCAAAAATATTTTGAAAGATTGTACTGGTTAAGCATAACTCTAGCCATATCGCTTAGAGTTATATTCTTTCGCTCCATAACACCATTTTGTTGACGGGTTCTAGGACAAGAAAACTCATGATAATATCCATTATCATCACAAAAAATTTAAAATCAATATTTCAAAATTGTTGCCATGATCACCTCGGATTCGAGTAATCATGAAACCTTTTCTTGTTTTGTACGTTTTTACAAAATACTTAAAATTCAAAAGTGGTATCACTTTTATTAGATAAAAAGTAAAACAAAGTAAATCGAGAGAAATCATCAACTATAACAAAAGCATAGAGATTACTGCCAAGACTAGCAACTCTACTAGGACCAAATAAATCTATATGAATCAACTGCAAAGGTCTCAAAGTACTTACAACGTTGATGGATTTAAAAGATAACCTAGTTTCTTTGTTCTTTTCACAGTCTGAACCATATCTCTTTTGAAGAAAAATTTTGGGAGTCATTTTACCAGCTTTTTAGTCGATAGCCTTCAGATTGTGTCCATATATGCATGTCCTGGCCTCATGTACCATAGCCAGCTTTCATCTTAATTAACTACTAGGCACTTACATGCAATGTTAGAGCATTCTAGATAGAAAACATAAATATTATCTTCCCTGATCCCATCATATACGGGATTTTTCGTAGACATTTCATATATAGAACATTTGTCTTTCACAAAATTGATGTCATAGCCGTTATTTGCCAAATGACCTATGCTCAACAGGTTATGTTTCAATTCTGTGACTAGACAAACATCTTTTATTTCTGGGTAGGAAGACATACCAACAGTACCAATTCCTACAATATTACATCGAAGATTTATTGCCAAAGAAAATGTAACATTCTCTCTTCATCGATAGCGTAGTGAATAATGATGCATCACCTGTCATGTGTCGCAAACATCCGCTATCGCGGATCTACTTGCTTTCAGCATGAGAGGGTTGAGGTTCCACCTACAAAATAAGTAGATGTAACCTTTGGTACCCATTTCTTCAAGGGTCCAGCAAGACTAGTTTTGGGAATCCAAGCAAGTGTATGTCAACTAGCTTTCTAGCTCTACAGTACTATAATATATGTCTGTGTTCACCACTGTATGTGCATGTGATTTTTGAAATAGTGTTCTTTGTTTCTATGTTGACAAGCTTCTTGTGTATCTTTCTTGGAAACCTGTATTAAAAAGCATATTTATGAGGAACATATTGCTTATGTGCTTTCTTTGGTTTAGTCCTTTGTGATACATGCTTAGTGTTAGGACTAACATTAGGCTGTGTTGCATGGGTGACCTATTTGCCTAATTTGATCTCTAACTTTTTAGAGATGGCACAAGACTCTTCAAATTTTGTAGACATATCTATCACGACCCGCACCCTTTTTTTTCCGGATGTGAGTGTGTGTCCAAGCCAGCCTACGTCGCAGTATCGGCGGTAGAATGTTGTCTAGCCACAATGATCAAAATCAAAAATCATAATTATTTTCTTTATTGCTCATTCACAAAACTAACCAATTTATAATATTCACAAGTTTTACATTTAAAGAAAAGTACAATGTTCTTACAGATGTTAAAAATGACTACAACACTTCTATCTAACTAATCTCTAGGTTTTGGACTTTCAACAAACCCATGCCTCCCGAATGCTAAGAGTAGCCGAGACTAACCTGAAAAATATGGTTTTCAGTCAGCAAGGGAACGAGTACATTCTAACAGCAGTTCCAATAATTTGACAAAATCTATAAAATAGTAAATAACAATAAAATACATAATGGGTGTATAAACAGGGAATCATGGTATGAATCATATGATTAAAAGTAGGAGAGCATGACATTCAAGACAAGGAAGTAACTGTAATAAAAGATTGAAACAGGAACTACAATATAGCAAGACTACATCTAACTAGTGAGTTGAAATACACTTTCGACATGTAAACGGCTAAGGGATAAATTTGACAACCCGCACGTGATGTGTGCGAATGCTATCAGACACGAATAGACCAACGAAATGTTTCTGGGTATGTCTACATGGCTACTAATGTATTTTTTTACCCGGCTAGTACTCATGGATCCAAATAGGTCACGAACACGGTAAAACATTAATGGTCACGAACAATATGTGAAAAATCTATAACAACCATATCGTGTACCCATCTTGTCGAGAATCAACAGAATATCAATGTAAAATACTACTACATATATGAATCATAGAGATGATCAAATATGATAACTATCAGAAATGTACTCAACTGGGTCCTTTGCTGGTGAAACCGATACTACCAACCACTCAAATGAGCCACAACAGTCAACTCGCATAACCATCTCCGGATGCTGAAACAGACATCACCAATATGTTTTCCTTAAAAGAAATGTCTAAGAATGCCTACCCAAAAGTTTAATTCTGGATAAGGGGCAAAATCATGATTTCGGGTCAAAATAATTTTTGTCGTTATACCTGTTTTGGACCGAAAAATGTGCAAGTACCAATGGTCTCTAAAGTCATCAAACTATATGTCTACGGGTCCGGTTTGACGATACAAACCCAACCGTATGTCCAAAGTTAGATTCCGGTGGGTCGTGTACAAATTCGCCCGTTGGATCGAATCTCGGGCCTGCCAAAATAGTGTTCTAGTCAACCTTCTCAGAACCGGACCAAACTTGGCACACAGGACCAAAAAAAAATGACACGGTCCTATTGATGCAAGTTTCGTCTCGAGATGACGAACATGCATGAAGTTATGGGCTAGTTCACAAAAGGGCCAATGTGCAGTATCTTGACGGGTACGCTTCGATTTTGTCGCGCATGCACCACAAAATCGAGTTCCATCGAATCCCATACGTCGATAACATCCATATGTGTCTTTCGATGTTCATGGGTTGCAACCATGTCGCCTAGTTTGTTGGGACGCATGTCGTATCGGTGGAAATTCTAGTTTTTTGAAAATAGTTTTATTTTATTTTTCTTCCAATTTTCCAACTGATTTAACTTATTGTCTATTTATCAAAAATTAAAACTAATAGAAGGTTTTAATCTTGGTTATTTTGTTTACAAGGCTACTCAAATCGATTTTCAAAATTTGCAACACACTGGTCGTAAATCGACCACAAATATGGGACGTTGGGATAGTTTCTAATGTCCAAATATCGAGTTTTTTCTCGATTTTGGAACTCGATTTTCGTCGCACATGGTGTGAATTAAAATGAACTATTTGAAGGGAATTATAGGCGTATAAGTTAGGATCATACCCGAAGAAGTGGATCAAAAATTGATCGAGTGCGCACGGACAAAACTCACTGCAAAGTCCGACATCCAGACCACTGTTACTGTCGCGGTTACTGTTGTCGTTGCCCTTGCTGTCAACTTGTCGGCCGGGAGTTGCTCCGCCGGCGATGCGCCTATGTCGGGGTTGGTCGCTGGACGTCAGGGATGTCTGGGCTGTGGCGTTGGCTTGGCTTGGATTTGCTAGGAAAATCCTCTCCAGATTCATTATGTCAAGTTTATAGAGGGGAGTTTGCGGGTCTCTGTTATTACTTGGGGTCGGTCCAATGGGGTTTCCCTATCTACCGAGAAATTCCGATTTCTTACGAGATTTTATTGTTGTTCTCTTTTTTTGTATATAAGTATAAGTATTTAAAAGTATCTAATTAATTACCAGAAAATTCTAAACTAATTCCAAGAAAATCTATAAATACCTAAAACCTATTTTTCTTAGTTTAGAGTATTTTACTCATATATATAGGTGACATATCTATATTTATGCTAATATTATTTCTAAAGAACTAACAAAATAATAACCATATTAATAACACTACTAATAACGATAATAATATTAATAACAATAATAATATTAATAAGAATAATACAAACAAGAGAAATAAAATAAAAGTATAATATTTATTTTTCTTTTTGATATTATATATATATATATATATATATATATATATATATATATTTTATATATATATATATATATATATATATATATATATATATATATATATATATATATATACACTTAAATCAAATCTCTTTTAATAATTATTTTAAAATAAGAAAATTCTAAAGGACATGGAAATATATATCTCTACAAATTTCTAAACAAATATTTAATATGTTTTTAGTAACACATTAATCCCAATATATGTATATATCCATATATGGATGCAAATACCCAAAAATTCACAAAAATACTTTTAGCAATTACTATCATATTTCCAAAATAAAATGTTAAATTTAGTGGCAATCGAACTTATATGACAATTATATATCAACCTTTATAATTAATAATAGATCATATTTGCAATTTTTAAATGGGCACACATACAAATATATATACATGTATATGGTCTGATACCCCAAAATGCACTAGGATATCTAAGAAAATTATATGTTATATTTTCCAAGGTAATTAGAAATTAAAATAGCGATTAATGCATATATTATATTTAATATACAATTTATATAAATTACTCTCGAGACTATAAAAATGAGCTACCAATATATATACACATCTATATAACTACATGGACGTTGTTGGTAGCGCTACATGACTACCTGGGCTTGGGTTCGGGCCAAATTCTGGCTAAATTGGTACAACCGGGTCTTCTAAAAATCAATAATCTTAATAATAAATAATTAAATTATTTATAGGGGTCATGTCACAACTTGGCCTGGTTTTCCTAGTTTGGACACACTTATGGCTCGGTCTTCCCTACCATAGCTAAAACACTAGTCAAAGCACACGACTACACTATCCATGCCATCCTTCCTAGTCATTTTGTACTCCAAATCCAAACCATGACTAAAGCCTTCTATCATAATAACTATTTAATTAAAATATTTATAAAATTCTAAAATCACCATTTAATTCAAATAAATAATAAAAGTATATTTCAAATTTTTTGGGAAGAGGGGTTAAAAATCTACCCACGTTAGAAATAAATTTACCTTCGAATTTAAGGACTACTAAGATGGAAGGACTTGGTGGATCGGTGAAAAGATAGAAAATTTTATGATAAGAAAATATTGATCAAATAGGTGAAAAGAAAAATAAAAAATTTAGGGTAAGGATTTGGGTTTCAGAAATTAGGGACTAGGGTTAGGGTTTTAGATTAGAAAATTGGTTTAGGGATTTTGGGAATTAGGGTTAGGGATTTGGATGATTAGGGATTTTGGAGACTAGGGTTTTGTGGAGAAAAAGGAGCCTCCCCTTTATATACGTAGGATTTCCTAGATTGATAAGGACTAAAAATCCAAAATAATTCTTTTCATAAATATAAGAAAATCAATCAATATAGGATCGATCAAATCTATTCTTGATCAACATAGTTATTCAAGATAGTTCAAAATACTTTTCAAACTGATTATATAATATTAAAATACCTTTATAAATTTAAATCTACCCTTACAATAATAATATAAATTAGTATTTTATATCATCCAATTATTTGAACAATATTTTCATAAATTCTAAACAAAATATTTGGTAAATCCTTTCCTTTCAAAGTATCTATAATAGAATTTAAGAAAAAAAAATTAGAAAAATATTTAAAACTACAACTAAAATAAATAAGATAAAAAATTTGAAAACTCGGAAAGTGGTCTTACAATCCACCCACCTTAGAAATATTTTATTCTAGAAAATTCAAAGGCCACGATTAGGTATGACTAAGAGTGTAATCAATAAACGAAATTTCAATCGATATGAATAAGAATGACAAATCATATGATCAAGAAAATGATATGATTCATGATCAAATTCTGTTTAAGGATGATCAAAGAAATCGGTTTAACACGAACAATTGTTTAGACATGATCAAAATATGATCAATTATAGGGTCAAGGATCTAGTCAAGGTCAAAATCTAAGCATGCTTAAGTATAGAACCAAAATAGGATTAGCAAGAGATCATTAGACATGATTAACCACTAATTTGAAATTATGTAGGCATGGTCCACGATCAAATTTTTGACAAACTCTAAACATGGTTAAGGTCACTATGATGTAGCTAAGATGTAGTTACTGTAGAAGCATGGAATTTCAGAACCAGAAAGCCCATGCGCCAGACTATATACGCCAGAACTCGGACAAAGTACTTCACAGCAAAAACAACCAGTATAGACATTGAAAGAGGACTTTTTATTTAACATATAAAAGTCTATTACATGTCTAAGAAAAGATTATACAAAGGAGAATTTCTGCAAAGAAAAGATCCTAAGTCTACAGCCAGCAATCACCATGCGCCCTCAAGCAGGCGCAGCAATCACCATGCGCCCTCAGTCAGGCGCATCCCACCATGCGCCCTCAGCAAGGCGCATCCTTTTCAGCAGCTCAGTTATGTGCATCCCAGTTATGCGCATCACTTCAGCAGCCCAGTTATATGCCGCTCTTCCAGCCAGGCTCACCGCCGTCAAAATGCTTCGACTAATGAAGTATTTATTGAACAGAATGAGGGTGGCAATCAACCCTCTAGCCGAGGAAGAGAAGAGCACCGCAAGCCAACCTGTGGCCAGGGGAGGCTTCGAAAGAGCCTCCAAAGGCCAAGGAAGACCGTGATCGAAATCGCGGCTGAGGGAGCAGCTTTCAACACAACCAGAGTGGGCAACGCCCACTTTGAAGGAAGAAAGAGACCCCAAAGCCGCAGCACCGCCATTCCGATCTACGGCTCTTCCTGCACAACGAAGACGAGGCTCGAGCATCCCTATCTTTGGATGCAACAGGCACCTTTTGCCTGCCTCGGAAGCCCTCGAATTCGACTTTTGGATGTAACAGTCACCTTCAAGTGCATCAATGAAGACATTGCGTCGCATTTTCACCCTCGGAAGCATCTCATCAACAGAATGCATCCGAGTAAACAAGTTCATGTTGGAAGTACGTGAGAGAACGAGAAGCAAACCCTCTCTCCATGCCACTATTTATAGGCCGGGCAAATCAAATCCATGCGCCAAGTGGATGGCTCTCCGAATTCCGTGTAATAAATTTGCATTTAATGGATGAACCGGACGCTTCGAATTCTGCCAAATCAAAATGGCTATTTAAAGCACTCGAAGAACGTAACAGTCGCTATATTAAAGAATGCGTCACGAAGCGGATGTGCCGGCCAGCCCGCGCATCACACAGACACGCCCTTCAACATCAAGCGCATCAATACAGACGTGCCCTTCAGTACCAAGCGCATCACAGAGGATGCGCCCCCATGCGTCCCCATACGCCTAGTGGAACGCCAATCGACGCGCCCACTCAGCTGTCCATCGAATGTCAGAAACAATAAATGCTGAACTGACAGAGTTGACAGCACGCCTCCCGAAGTCTGAACAGTTGACAGCTTTTTCAGAAGACGAAGCATCGCCAACATCAGCATCATCATTACTTTACTCCGACGGCTACTGCCACGTGGCCACCCAACCACTCGCATGCGCCTCCGCAGCCATGCGCTCAAATCCGCATGCGCCTCAAAAGCCATGCACCTCAGACTTTTCACTGATCCCTAAAGACAGAAGGAAAGTCTCCATTCGAAGCTCTGCATGCGCCACAAAAGCCATGCGCCCAGAATAGTTTGTGACTCCTAAAGGTTACGAGCCAAAGTCTCCTCATGCGCCCATCCTAGGCGCATCCTACCAAATCATTCCCTCCATCAAATCCGAGATCTCTGAGCCATGAGTCGACGACACGTGTCCTTTGACTCAACTCACCCAAGATTTCAGCAACAGAAAGATCTTCTCCTCTGCTACGTGTCGGCTCACAACAGCAGTATGAAAAATTCAACCCCTCGATCAGGGCGCATCGTCCATGCACCTCCATCAGCAATCACCACGTGGCGTCCCCGCGTACAGGCGCATCCTACATGCGCACATGAGCAGCCGGCCTGCAAAGCTATAAATAGAAGGATCATTTCCTTCACACACACACACAGAACGATCCTACGTACAAAAAACGAAGGAACACACCACCAGAGAGGCAGATACAGACACTCAACGTCTTCCTCCTCTCAGCAAGCTCCAGTACCCAGAGCAATCCAAACCTTCAGAGAACCGATAACCGTCGTCAGATCGTCAACGGAGTCAACGCATTACCACTCACTCCATCGGCACAAGGGACCCAGATAAACAAAAGTATACTCCTAGGACTACATCTAAGTCCTATATTGTAACACTGTTCTGTTTGTATTGAAATTTGCAATAAAAGAATTTTAATGGCAAACAAGCTGGCGTCTCTGCTGGGGACCTCTTTCTCCTCCACGGAGAAAGCTATGTCGTAATCCGACGACGTGAAGGTGGGCTCCTCCCACAAGACGCTGGTCGTACGCCTCAATCAACAGGCATATGAAGAGTTCATCTCTGAAGGATGTACGAGTCCTTCGAAGCGGCTGTCGAAGCCGAAGAAGACCCGCCGAGTCTGGGTGCGCAAGGTTGACGCCTCGGGCACCACCACCGAAGGGGATGCGCCAATCCAGCCTTCCCTTCCTGCTGACGTCCTCAGCAACCAAGATGCGCCCACAGGTGCAGTGCATCTCTCGGGGAAGCGTACGGCTAACCACATTCCCCAGCCATCTTCCTCTCAGGCGAGGAAGATGCATCGACGGAGCAGGGGCGCAGCCAATACCCGCGCATCACCTCTGATGCGCCACAGAAGGTCTCTGTCTTTGACAGACTCACTCACTGTAATGGCGAGGAGAATTTGGATTCTGAGTACTATACGCCCCAGCGGGCTGGTACGAAGAAATCTAAGGCGGCATGGGCCATGCGCCCCAAATGTGCTATGCCAGCAGCAAGCCAGAAGCATACGCTCACAATCATGCACGCTGCTGATGGTAAGCTATACAAGGTCGACTCAGATGCTTCTGCGCCAGAAACGAGCCGACCTTCAAAGTCCTCGTCTCACTTGGGCGCATCTATTGCATGCACAACCAAGTCGAGTGAGGCAAATTCAGTGGTCTTGAACTCCCACGCCTCCTCTGGTTGTGCGTCTGAGGTCCGTTCAAGTTACTTCAAATGTTGTGGTTCCCCCACTACTTATCGGGATGCCTGTTTGGTATTAGATCAGGGGGCACAACACTCACTTGACCACCCTGGCGCTTGGCCTTACCATGCGCCTGAAGGGGGTGTGAAGGTGGCACTCTCCTCCAACGATCTGCGTAACGTGATCACTCAAAAGCGCCAATCTGGAGAGATGACTGACAAGCACGATGTGTCTCTCACGGGGCATACTTGTGCTATCGTCACCATCAACTGTTGTTGTAAGGTGGCAGTTCCACTAAGGCAGTCAGTATTCCAGCAGCTGCAATCATCGACACCCCTCCGACGTCGCCTCGGGACGAAGGTGTCAACAAAAGAGGATCCAAGGGTTGCTTCATGCAACGTGATCTCCAACTCCTCCTCAGTCCGAAAGGCGACTGGCAATTCCTCTTCCTCGTCCAAAAGCCAGCCGAGGAAGACCAAGATAGCTGTCTCATCCTCCGGAGTGTTCGGAGGAACTCGGGGGAGGAAGAAGATCTTGCAGGAAGCTGGGGGTAGTCAGACCCTTGTCGAGCCTCCTTCCGAAGACGAGGGTGTCCAAAGCACATCTGGAGCGGATCCTCGAGGCGAAGTCAGCCTTCCAGAAGCTCTTGAAGACAAGGATATCCCCCAGAACATAGCTGGGGTGGTCTGGCAACTGCGGACCCGAGTTCCGGAGACGAAGAGGCCCTTCAAGACGAAGCTGAGGGTGATCAGGCCCTTACAGATGCGCCCGTGGTGAATGTTCTCCCGAACATAGCCGAGGGTAGCCAAGACGAGGCTCCAGGAGAGGCAACTCCCCTACAAGAGAGTGAGGCCGAGAGTGAAGCCTCGACCCATCCATCCACTCCCGGCCGCATCATGACAGTAAACGTGACTGGGGCTGATATCGAGTCTGATGCGCCGCCAACAGACCTCGTCCAGCGCATAGATACCCTGGAGGGAGGACTCAAAACCCTTTCTTCCTCCATGCAAACACTGACTAAAGCAGTATTTGAGATACGGTCAGCTTTGGCCAGGACACCTTCTACCGGACCCGACCCAGGGGCCAATGGATAATCGAGTGTACCCCTTTAACGGGTATCCTCGGACACAGATCGCCGAGAAGCACCTCGGACGTCGGAGCCCTCAAATGCTCAACATCAGGTGGTACCACCTTCTCTGACTCCCAGCTCCACGGAGGACGTGGTCGAGATGATCAGGGACTTGCGCAAGCGCTTTGAGTCCAAGACGAGACAAGAGGAGCGCCAAAAGATGGGCATCCCCCAGCCTTATCCCCTCGAGTGGAACAAGGTGGTTTATCCTCCAAAGTATAAACCACAAACACTGACGCCGTACGACGGGAAGGACTCTCCGCATCGCTACCTGACGTACTTCCAGTCTCAGATGGGACATCTTCCGAAGGAGGACGCGCTACTTACTAGTATATTTGTCGGGGCACTGAAGGGAGTGGCGTACGACTGGTACTGCAGCCTCCCCGACAATTCCATATCTTTCTTCGACGATCTCACGTGCCTTTTTCTCGACCGTTTCTACGACGGCGGGAAGGACATAACGATAGCGTCCCTTATAGAGATACGCCAGAAGGAGAAGGAAACAGTTCGAGTGTTCATCGAACGTTTCCGACAGGCCTGCTTCAGACTGCCCCCGGGCATGCCAGAACATGCACTCCTCTCCTCCTGCAGCATGAACATGTTGCCTGCAGTCAAACTCTGGCTCAACTCCACTCCTCCTCCCGAATGGAGTTCCTTGATCATTGAAGCAGAAGCCGCATAGAAGAAGGCGGCCAATACTCGTCTTCTGGGAGTCAGTTTCCCTGCCTTTGAGGACAAGGGGAAACGGCCTGCAGCCAACAACCCCGAACGAGAGACAAAGGGGAAACATGCATTGACTGTCAATGCCTCAAAAGGTGCGTCAGTGCCTACTCAGAAGCCTCCACTTGCACCAAGGCCAAAGGAGGTTTATTCGTTCAACGATGAAGACACCCTGTAACTCTTTGAGATACTGAAGTAGGATGACAAGATCAAGCTGCCGGACCCGAAGCGTCCCGACGAGGTTGGGAAAGTGGACAACCCGAGGTACTGTCACTACCATCGGTTTGTCGGACACCCAACCAAGGACTGCTATGTCCTCAAGAATTACATCCAGCACATGATCAATGCGGATGTAATCTCCGTCGACTACAAGGAGAAGACGGTGTCGGCCAACGTGGTGTCACTCCAGTTCGGCACCTTGCCGCCAACAACAACACAGGATGGCGTCATCCCCATCCCTAAGGCGACAATGGAGGTGGTTAACTTACCACCTACCCGTGACAACGTGAGTGGACTCATCCCACTCACCACATCTCGAGGAGAGGTCTTATGGGTTCACCCTGACCTCGTCTCCGAGGTGACTCAACCGGAGGTATGCCCTACCTCCAAATCCAAAGGCAGGAAGATCAAGTCTTGCCGTACGGTCTCTTCTTCAACGGAAGAGGCACTTTCTGTGCATACGCGTTCGCAACTGAACGTCCAACCCGACGAAGCTGCCGCCGAGGTGGTGCCTCCTTGCACCGTCCCTGCTGCCCAAGAGGAGGGTCCATCTAAGCCCTCAGCAGCCAATAAGCAGAAGCGCATGGAGGCTCATTTCGACAGACCTCTACGAAAGGAGAATGCTTCAGGGTTAGCCAAGCCCCACAACTTCGACATACTGGCACAACTGGCCAGTACTCCTGCCCGCCTATCTCTGTTCGAGCTCCTTCGTCTGTCCAGAGACTCCCGAGAAGCTCTCTATGAAGCTCTGAAAGATGCTGAATCCTTTCTCAGTCAGGTCAAGCAGCCTGAAGATCTTCCAACTAATGTGCGCACTTTTATTATGCGGATGAAGTTATCCCGAACATAACTTTCTCCCAACAAGACATGCTGCTCAAGTACAACCGACATAATCGGCTGCTGTATTATACAGGGTATATCGGTTCAGTCAAGGTGAAGCAGATTC
Organism: Iris pallida; assembly: GCA_029216955.1. NCBI lineage: Eukaryota > Viridiplantae > Streptophyta > Magnoliopsida > Asparagales > Iridaceae > Iris > Iris pallida. The sequence continues at coordinate 123,486 of JANAVB010033039.1, read as the reverse complement.
ATATCGATCCGGGGTCTTTCCTCATCATCATCTCGAAGACGCTGCTCTCAACACTGGGGATCCCAATGTACCGACTGGCGCCCTCCAACACAACAATCAGTGGCTTCAATGCCAGCAAAAGTGAACCATTGGGCAAGATACGACTAAAGTGCCACATCCGTAACCTCAGAACCGAAGTCACTTGTTATGTCGTGGACGCCGAAGTCAACTACAACCTTCTGTTGGGTCGTCCATGGCTGCATGAATACATGGTGGTGCCATCCACGCTCCACCAATGTATGAAGTACGTGTCCACCAACAACGTCATCCGTACGGAGTTCGCGGACATCGATCCTTTCAAAGGGATTGAAGCCTACTTCACCGATGCCGACTTATACAAGTCATCTGACGAGGAGGAAGCCAATGATGCTGACGACGAAGCAGAAACGGCAGCAGAGCCGGACATGGAGCCTGAGGTCACTCCCGACGCTCCTTTAAAGATCCGACTCAAAGGCAAACCGCCTCAGAAGTTGCCTACCATGAGCATTAAGCTACCCGGGAAAGCACCAGTTGCTCCTGAAGCTCCCCTGAAGATACGGCTCAAGGAAAAGCCGTCTCAAATATCGGCTCCCCTCGTAGCAAAACTACAGAGGAAGGCGCCAATCACCGGAGGCACAGCGGAGGCACCTCTGAAGATGCGTCTTAAAGGCAGGCCGCTGCCATCCCAGCCGCCAGAGAAGGCCCACGTCGTCCTCTCGGACTCCAAGACCAACACTGTGGTGGACGCTCCCAATCCTACTCCAGTGCTTACAGATGAAGAGCTGGGGGACTATATCTCGGCTGATGTAGATGCCCTCTCTCTGGACAATGTAATCCCGCAGGATAAAATCTCGTATTTCATCAATAACAGAGTGTCTTTTAATTATTCTTGTCTTCCACATTGGAATGCCATGTATACATTAGATAACGCTCTACGGTCGTTGCAAACACAAATAACGACCGTCCATCATGTAAATCGAGTAGTCTCGTCTCAAGGAGTCTGTTACATAGTCCCGCCACGTAGTCGAGACGAAGAATCCATCATCTTTGGCAAAGTTGAGCGTCATCAAGACCTCCCGCCACTCGAGCCAGAACCAGATGCCGGCAGAATGCAACTCTATCGGTACAGAGACGTCGCAAAGTACCTCATCCAGAAGATGGGTTACGACCTAAAAAGCAACAAAGGCCTGAACTACGGTAAAGGTCGACGTCTCCCTCTCCGGCTTCCGACTCCGAAAGGAAAGCCGCAGGACTACTACAATAGAACTCGACAGGGGGTAGGCTATGTCACGCCACCGTCAACTCCGGAGAGTTCAGATGCAGAAGAGATATAACATTATCACTCGTCTGAAGCATCAACATGGGATTCCGATACCAGTATCGGCTCAGTCTTCAAGAGAGTGCTGTCAGCCAACATGACGTCTGTACAATCTCAAGAAGAAGAAGGCGAAGACCAAGCGCCGCAATTCTTCGAAGAAGAACCTTGGGCTCAGCGCCTGGCAGAACAGTGGGAGTCTCGTTTTGAATTACGTGAACCTCCCACCGAAGACGAAGTCGAGCAGATCGACCTTGGGGATGGATCTTCTTCCAAACCCATCTTCGTCAGCAAAAGCCTAAAAGGAGAAGACCGAGAATCTTTAATCAAGCTGGCTAAAGAGTATATCGATGTCTTCGCGTGGAGCTACGAAGATATGTCGGGACTTAATCCCCAGATCGCGATGCATAGGCTGAACATCTTACCTGATGCCAAGCCTATCAAACAACAACAGCGGCGCTTCCGTCCGGACATCATGAACGCCATCGATCAGGAGATGGATAAGCTCTTGACCAGCGGCTTCATCCGTGAAGAACAACACCCAGATTGGGTAGCCAACGTCGTCTCCGTCACCAAGAAGAATGGGAAGATACGAGTTTGTATCGACTTCAGGGATCTCAACTCTGCTTGCCCGAAGGACAAATTCCCGCTTCCAATTACCGACGTGATGATCGACAACACATGCGGCTTCGAGCGCATGTCTTTCATGGACGGATATTCGGGCTACAACCAGATCAAGATGTTCCCCGATGACGCAAAACACACATCATTTAGGACTCCAAAGGGCATTTTCTATTACACAGTGATGCCCTTCGGCTTGAAGAATGCCGGTGCGACATACCAACGAGCTATGAGCACCATTTTCCGTCAGCACCTTCGCAAGACAGTCGAATGCTATGTTGACGACATCGCAGTCAAGAGCCGTCTCAAAGGAGATCACCTGCAAGACCTCAAGACAGTCTTCGATCTCATGCGGGCGCATCAACTCAAGATGAACCCCGCTAAATCCTTCCTAGGGGTTTCTAGCGGAAAGTTCTTGGGCTTCATCATCACGATGAAAGGCATTCATGTCGATCCCGAAAAGACCAAAGCCATCCTTGATATGGACCCTCCGAAGAACCTTCGAGAACTTCGAGGCCTACAGGGACGTCTGGCATACATCCGGAGGTTCATAGCAAACCTTTCCGGCAAATGTCAACCCTTCACCCAGCTCATGAAGAAGGGAGTCTCTTACGTCTGGACAGAGGAATGCCAAAAGGCTTTCGACGACATCAAAGCCTACTTGACGAGCCCACCAGTCCTGGTGGCACCCGTCGCCGGCAAACTATTTCTCCTTTACGTTCGTGCCATGGATCATTCCCTCGGCGCTCTGCTAGCTCAGAACAGCGTTACAGGCTATGAGCAAGCAATCTACTACATCAGTCGAACACTCATCGGGGCCGAACACCGGTACAACCCCATTGAAAAAGAGTGCTTGGCTTTAGTATTTGCCATCCAGAAGACTCGTCATTATGTCTCGGGCCAGACAATTTATGTCATTTCCCGAGTTAATCCGTTCAGAGTCCTCATGACGAAGCCAGGATCATTGAACTCCCGGCTAGCCACATGGGCGATCTTGCTAACACCGTACAACATGGTGTTTGTTCCGCAAAAAGCTGTTAAGGGTCAAGCTCTGGCCGACTTTTTAGCTGCACACCCCATCCCAGAGTCCTCAAAACTCTATGAAGACATCCCGGATGAGGTCCAAAAATCAAACGTCACCGAAGAAGGCTCCATCTGGCGGATGTTTTTCGATGGTGCTTCAATAACAGGCCCCAAAGGCCAAATCGTCGCAGGAGTGGGGGTGGTATTAGTCTCCCCCGATCAGCTGGTCATCCAGCGTGCTTACTCCCTTTCGAAGCCATGCTCCAACAATGTTGTCGAGTACAACGTGCTCATTATGGGACTCCAGCTGGCACAACAGCTGGGGGTGAATCATCTGGAAGCCTACGGTGACTCAAAACTCGTCGTAAACCAGATCAGGGGGCAATACGAAGTTCGTCATGAAGATCTGATCCCTTACCACGAAGTGGCATTAAACATCATTTCAACCTTCACTAGGTTCTTCATCGAACATGTACCCCGTCTACAAAACTTGGAGGCCGACGCTCTGGCTGGCCTCGCGGCCTCATTGGCAGCGCCCTTCAGGACTTAACACTATGTTACGGTAGTCGGGAGAGACTTAGTCTGTCCTAAAAACAACCTATGCTCACACATGGCCCGCGCAATGCCAACAAATATTGGTGTTAATGTCTGAGATTGGAGGTTCCCGTTCATTGACTTCGCTGTCTACGGAATTCTCCCAGAAGACCCGAAAGAAGTTGTCTCAGTCAGGAGACGCTCTCTTCGATTCTACTACGATATAGCCACTAAAATGCTGTACCGACGCTCCTACGATGGACTTCTACTTCGATGTTTGTCTAACAAAGAGGCAGCCGAAGCCCTTCGAGAAGCCCATGATGGAACCTACGGGGCCCATCAACCTGGTCCTAAGTTGCAAGACCGACTGCGACGCATGGGCTACTACTGGCCAACCATGGCCGCTGACGCTGTTGAATATGCTAAGAAGTGCCATGCGTGCCAGCTTCACGCAGACTTCATACAATCACAGTCAGAACCACTACATCCTACAGTCGCCTCCTGGCCCTTCGAAGCTTGGGGCATAGACATTGTGGGACCGATCACCCCTCCTTCATCGAGAGGACACCGATTCATCTTAGCAATCACCGACTACTTCTCCAAATGGCCAGAAGCAGTTCCGCTAGCAGAAGTGAAAAGCTCCAGAGTGATCAGCTTCATCAAGCACCACGTCATCTACCGTTTCGGGATGCCTCGAAGGATTATTCACGATAATGGTCCTCAGTTCATCAGCCATATTTTTAGCAGATTCTGTGATAAGAATCGCATTCAAAACGTGGCATCAACCGCCTATAATCCGGCTGCAAATGGATTAGCAGAGGCATTTAACAAGACTATCGTCAGGCTACTCAAGAAAGTCATGTCATCTAACAAATACGACTGGGATGAGAAGCTCGGCGAATGCCTTTGGGCCTACCGCACAACGGTACGGACCCCAACTGGCAACACACCATTCTCCCTGGTCTACGGGAGCGAAGCGGTACTGCCTCTCGAGATTCAGATACCTTCACTTCCCGTAGCAATCACAAACCAACTCACAGAAGAAGACAATCAACATCGTCGTCTGCGGGAACTGGAGGCACTTGATAAAAAGCGTCTCTTAGCTCAACAACGCATCGAACTCTACCAAGCCCGTATATCGTAGGCTTTCAATAAGAAGGTCAAGCAGAGGGCTTTCTAAGTTGGCGACCTGGTTCTGGCATTTAGGAGGCCGATGGTGTTAACTCACAAGACACCAAGAAAGTTCGAGCCCAAGTGGGAAGGACCTTTCATTATAGAGACGGTATACTCAAACGGTGCTTACCGCCTCGCCAAACCTAATGGGGACTTGTTCATGATGACCATCAACGGCAAGTTCCTAAAGAAGTACTACTCTTGACATCTTTCAGACATGTACTTCCACAAGGGGATCTGTGGATCCAATCATCAGGACTCACAGACAATTCCCTTCCAACGAAATCATACGCTTCCGGAACCCAGCTGTTCCGTAGCATCCTCCAGTAGAAGGACAACCACGTCCACATCACCTCTGAGTTATTCCCCTACGCCCTACAAAGTGAAATCTTACACTCCGTAAGCCTACGCTATCCTTCATGTTTACTACGTCCACATTACCTCTGAGTAAACATCTCGTACAGACAACCCCTGCGTTGCCGTACATTGATCGCAGAACTTCCACGTCCAAATCACCTCTGAGTAGTTCCGCGTATCCCCCAGGATCATTTCTACCACATCCATAACACTTCTGAGTAGGGTGATTCCACCACTTGAACCCCATAGTTGCCACGTCCACATTACCTCTGAGCAAACATGTTGGTTCTTTCAAACTTATTATCTCTACCTAAAAGCCAAGGTGCGCAAAAGATAATAGGTCCACACAAATTATCAAGTTCATGACAACAAAATAAACACATCACAGAAAATTGTGTACTTCTTTATTTCTAAAAAAAAGAGTAAAGGACTACACTATCCCCAGCAAGAGTTGCAAAAATACAAAAAGAAAAGGCTACAATCCCTAAACATCCCCAGGGTTGGCTGAAAGCTCTCTAATTCGGTGTCTTAAGTCTGCCGCACAAGTCTCCACAGTCGCCAGGACTCGACGCTCAGCTTATTGACGCATCGCTTCAACAGCCTCAACAGAAGTATCGTTCTCATGCTTCTCATCAAGCTGTTGTCGCTGCTGAGCCAGGGCAAGAGCCCGGTGAGTGAAAGTTACTTCCTCCTTCTTGAATGCTACGTGTTTAGCCTGGACACGTTTGGCGTCTAATAGGAGTCGGGCCCGCTGGTCCTCAAGGCAGCAGATCTGGGCGTCAATCTCCGCGATATTAGCGTCCAACGCAGTTCGCGTTTCCACTGTCTCCCACGTAGACTCAGATAACCGCTCTACTGCAGCTTCAGTCTCAGCTACTTCACGTTCCCAGACACTCACAGTGGCCGGGTAAGAAGACTCAATCTCGGCGATCAGCTTCTCCTTTTTCGCATCTATCAAGACGGAGAGGTCATTTCGCTGGATGCGCTGAAGTTCGGAAAGCCGCTGGTCCAGCTCAACCACCGAAGCCTCCAGGATCTCGGCCATATGATCATGGCCCTGGTGAAGACGGATCAGGTTGATATAAGGCAGTGCCAGAGTTCTTGCCGTCGTAAAGCTCCCATTGGCGTCCATCACCGCAGATACACCCCTCTGCAGCATTTTATATACCGCCTCGACGATGAATTTCACATATTCATCTGCATCCGCGAGTACCTGCGGCGTCATAGCAGGAGTTGGAGGAGCTGCTATAGTTAGCGGACCGGAGGAAGACCCGCCGACCTCAACCTGCGAGGCAGGAACCTCGACATCAATAGGCTCTTCATCAACAGGGACTGGACTGCTAGCCCGAGGAGCCAAGGGAACAGTAGAAGCCAGGACAGGCGTCGAGATAGTACCCCAAGTGGAAGGAGCAACCGAGGGTTCCATCACACCCTTATCCTTCCCAAACTCGGAAGAACTACCGACGTCAGTGGCCACCTCTTCAGCCCCCAACATCCTATCAGCAGCCAGTACCTCCCCTGGCAGAACAGGGAGATCAACACTTGTCTCCTGACTCGCCCCTGAAGTCAGGACCACCAGACGAGTCTGATTCTCTTCAACAAATCCCTCTACAGGGACAGGATCTGTCGTTACCTCCTGATCGGTAGCCACCTCAGCCTCCGCTGCTGAGTCTAGGGTAGGGCTCGGCAGTGTTACAGCCAACCTCCCCTCATCATGACAAAAAGAGGAATCAACCCTCTCCTCTGTTCCAACCATATCTGTTGTTCCCGCAACAGACTCTTGCAACTCTGGAGCGACGTCTTCCGAAGACGACGAACTCCACTCCACTTCATCATCACGAAACCCCGTGTCCGCTGGACCCTCAACGTCCAAGGCCTCCACGGCGGCTGGCACCATCTCGGAAGTTATTGCAACCTCCGCATCTCTTTCAACAAAGTCTGGAGATACTAGAACCTCCGCAGGAACATCTTCAGGATTCTCCTCCATTGGAGACATTAACATCGGAGGAATGCGCTCGTCAGAAGAGCTTGCCACTTTCTTCGGTTTACTGACACCCGGTTTCGAAACACGGGTCTTCTTCTTCGACGATCCCTACAAGAAGAAAAGCACAAGTCACCAAAATGATAAGATGAATCAAAATTACGGAGGACTCCTTACCTCAGCTGGAACTGATTCTACTGGCGTTACAGGCGGTACTCCTGTTGCCTTTGGAATCGTCGTCTTTCTCGGCCTTTTTGGTACAGACGAGACGGCTTTCGCGTCAGCCCGCCTCTTTCTAACAGAGGGATCCCTCACTGATGCTGCAGCAGCAGCCCGATATCCCGCCAATTCCGGCGGACGATATGACCGGGCCGCTATCAACATATTCGCCGTGGCCTCCAGCTGAGTTCCAACAATGAAACTAGTCTCTCTGTCATAACCAGGAGATGCAGTATTCATAGTACAATATAGCCTGGCGGCCGAATACAGGATCTGTGGCCGAGGGTTGCGAACTGGCGTAGTAAAACGAACACCAGTGCACCTGGCATTGTAATATTGCCATCCCCGGGCTCCATCCAGCAAACTCCCGACAAACCCCAGACTATTACCGAGATTCTGCAACAATAGCTGGGTATAACCAAACTAGCGAGCAAACCGGCTGGGCAGATATGGCTCCAAGTAACACCTGTTTTGGTTGCAGTAGACCAAGTGAGAAGGCCGAATACTTTGCAACCAACGAAAACCCCATTTCGGCAGAGTAATCGCACCTTCACCAGAGTCAACTAAATCTTGGTCAGCCTCGAAATCTTTGAAGATGGGACCAACCTTGACAATCTCCCACCCCTGAAGGTAGGACAAAACTCTCCTGCAAACGGGGACGCCAGTATGCAACCACTTCCTCTTATAGAAGCGGTGGATAAAGGCATCACCTTCAACATGATCCTCCTCCGGACCAGGACTTATCATGTTCGGATGATGCAGAATCAGCCATCCCATAAGATAGTGGAATGGTAGCTCGGCCCGGGGAAAGTTGTTATTTCTACCTCTCCCATGGATCACATCATCAGCAAAGGTCCTCAAACCCCGCAACAGGTTACACACCATCGCGGGGAGGAGAGCTAAAGGTCGTCCAAAGACCAATTTCACGGCGGGCAAAATAAGGTTCCGGTGTACCCTCTCCACTGCACCAGATCCGCCCGTAAACACACAATCCCGAAGCCATATCATCAAGTATGCCGTCAACACCGCCTTAGACGACATCCGGTGCACACAGTGCCAGAAGCAGCTATACGCGTTCTCGCCACTCTCATTGGAACGAAGGGTCCTCTCGTCCAGCCGGCTAATTTCAGAAGTCACTTCCGCGGGTTTTAGCCCTTGCGGAATCGTAAACCGGATCCTCGAGGAATCTGCCAAATCCTGCTTGAAGACGTGATCCCTCCAAGCAGTCACATGAGGCTGAGTCTTGCCTTTGTCCTTCCGGTGCATCAGATAATAATGGCTCGCCACTTCTTTGAAAACAGCCATCATCTCCGGGTCCTTATTTTCCAGAACCTGGATCTCTTCATTCGACGGAAAATATTCCTCGTACGGTTTCGAGCCCCAAGAAAGCTTGGACACTTCGTGCATCTCATGGAGAGCCAACCCCAACTCCTCCACCGGAGTATAGAAGGTGCCAGTCTAGGTATTGAACAACTCCAAGAGTGCGAGGAACATAGGCTTATTGAGATCCACGCCAGCCTGTGTGGCACGAATAGCGGCCGTCAGCCCAATCTCCTTAAGTTCAGCCTTGAACTTCGAAAGGACCCAAATGGTCAACTCGTCCCACCTCGAGATATGGTGACACCAACTTTCAACTCTAAAGCCACCTTTCGGATACGTGACCTTCGACGTCAGCATTCGATTTGCAAAGGTCGGAGCACTGAAGGCAAACGTGTCACTAGGGACTTCACTGTAGAGACTCCCGGGACGCAAAGTTCGGCAACTAAACGAGGAAACGGCTCGCGAAGCGGCCAAGGTATCCCTCTGGTTCGAGGTAGCATCAATTGAAAGGGTACCTCCCAAGGCCCCTCCTTGAGAAGAAGTAAGTTCCCAGTGTATCCTTCTCTTTGAAGCCAAACGGTAAAAGGTCGTCAGCGGCAACTGGCGGTCAAGTTGCCGCATGTACAGAACCATGCCTTTTGCAGAAAAGAACCAGTCTTCCCTGATCTTCAGTATCTTCGCTTCAGAAGAGACCAGTCGGTCACCGAACAAAAAGGCAGGTTTTAAGAAAGTTACATCTCGGATTCAGCAGATTTCAGTTTACCGCTCTCCATCATACTCTGGAGGAAAATTGGCAACTGGTTCTGGATTTGCAGCACTCTCTCAGGAGGTTGGTTTTGTAAGATAGCATCCTTTGCAGGGTTGATCACCGCCTCATCAAAATCAACTCCCATTTGACAAAGAAAAGCATCCAGGAGGACCTCATTCAGCAAAGGGATTGTCATCGACACTGGCACAACAAAAATAAAAGTCAGGCAAAAAATACAAAGTGTTTCAAAGCAACCTGGCGCATCATCAGGGTGTAAACCCACGCGCGTCAGTAAAAGCTTCGGTGCATCATCAGGGTGTAAACCTATGCGCTTCAGCGGAAAGGCTTCGCGCATCATCAGGGTGTGAACCCATGCACGTCAGCAGAGGCTTCGGCGCATCATCAGGGCGTAAACCCATACGCGTCAGCAGAGGCTTCGGCGCATCATCAGGGTGTAAACCTATGCACGTCAGCAGTTAAACCTAAGTGCATGATAAAGGCCTAAACCTATGTACGTCGGCGGGACCATGCGCGTCGGCAGCAGAGAGTTAGGGCACACCAACTCAGTCGCATGATCCGAAGTTTATCTGAACAAAGAAAATAGTGGAAGAGACGACACCCACCCGTCACCGCAGGTCGAACGTCGGCCGGAGTCACAATGGTGACAAGAGCATCCTCTTCGGCATACTCCACCGGCTCCTTTCCCTTGCCAGCACCGCCGTGAGGAGTCTTGGGAGCCATTCTTTGAGAGAAGAAAAGTTAGGGTTTTTGAGGAAGAACTCTAAAAAAGGCAAAAGCAAGGAGAAGAAGAACTCTCTCTCCATCTCTCGCCTATTTATAGGGCTTGGTCGCACGCGTAAAACGATAACGTGTGATCTCAGCCGTCGCCTCGGGTTCTGTGAAGAGATAACCGCAAATAAAACCCAAAAGATCATCATTAATCTTTTCGGTTACCAAGGCGTCATCATTTGTATTTAACTGAGCGGAACATGCGCTCCATCACTAATACGTGGAGTATCTATGCGCCCCGACAGACATGCACCTCTACCACCATGCTTCTTATTCAAAGTATTCCAAAACTTATCCAAAAAGTTTTAAAAACTTTGAAGGGGATCTTGTAGAAGCATAGAGTTTCAGAACCAGAAAGCCCATGCGCCAGACTATATGCGCCAGAACTCGGACAAAGTACTTCATAGCAAAAACAACCAGTATAGACATTGAAAGAGGACTTTTGATTTAACACATAAAAGTCTATTATATGTCTAAGAAAAGATTGTACAAAGGAGAATTTCTACAAAGAAAATATCCTAAGTCTACAGCCAGCAATCACCATGCGCCCTCAAGCAGGCGGAGCAATCACCATGCGCCCTCAGTCAGGCGCATCCCACCATGCGCCCTCAGTAAGGCGCATCCTTTTCAGCAGCTCAGTTATGTGCATCCCAGTTATGCGCATCCCTTCAGCAGCCCAGTTATGTGCCGCTCTTCTAGCTAGGCTCACCGCCGTCAAAATGCTTCGACTAATGAAGCATTTATTGAGCAGAACGAGGGTGGCAATCAACCCTCTAGCCGAGGAAGAGAAGAGCACCGCAAGCCAACCTGTAGCCAGGGGAGGCTTCGAAAGAGCCTCCAAAGGCCAAGGAAGACCGTGATCGAAACCGCGACTGAGGGAGCAGCTTTCAACACAACCAGAGTGGGCAACACCCACTTTGAAGGAAGAAAGAGCTCCCAAAGCCGCAGCACCGCCATTCCGATCTACGGCTCTTCCTGTACAACGAAGACGAGGCTCGAGTATCCCTATCTTTGGATGCAACAGGCACCTTCCGCCTGCCTTGGAAGCCATCGACTCCGACTTTTGGATGTAATAGTCAACTTCAAGTGCATCAACGAAGACATTACGTCGCATTTTCACCCTCGGAAGCATCTCGTCAACAGAATGCATTCGAGTAAACAAGTTCATGTTGGAAGTACGTGAGAGAACGAGAAGCAAACCCTCTCTCCATGCCACTATTTATTGGCCAGGTAAATCAAACCCATGTGCCAAGTGGATGGCACTCCAAATTCCGTACAATGAATTTGTATTTAATGGATGAACCGGACGCTTCGAATTCAGCCAAATCAAAATGACTATTTAAAGCACTCGAAGAACGTAACAGTCGCTGCATTAAAGAACGCGTCACGAAGCGGATGCGTCGGCCAGCCCGCGTATCACACAGATGCGTCCTTCAACATCACGCGCATCAGCACAGACACGCCCTTCAGTACCAAGCGCATCACAGAGGATGCGCCCCCATGCGTCCCCATACGCCTAGTGGAACGCCAATCGATGCGCCCACTCAGCTATCTATCGAATGTCAGAAACATTAAATGCTGAACTGACAGAGTTGGCAGCACGCCTTCCGAAGTCTGAACAGTTGACAGCTTTTTCAGAAGGCGAAGCGTCGCCAACATCAGCATCATCATTACTTTACTCCAACGGCTACTGTCACGTGGCCACCCAACCACTCGCATGTGCCTCTGCAGCCATGCGCTCAAATCTGCATGCGCCTCAAAAGCCATGTATCTCAGACTTTTTACTGATCCCTAAAGACAGAAGAAAAGTCTCCATTCGAAGCTCTGCATGCGCCACAAAAGCTATGCACCCAGAATAGTTCGTGACTCCTAAAGGTTACGAGCCAAAGTCTCCTTATGTGCCCATCCTAGGCACATCCTACCAAATCATTCCCTCCATCAAATCCGAGATCTCCGAGCCATGAGTCGACGACACGTGTCCTTTAACTCAACTCACCCAAGATTTCAGCAACAGAAAGATCTTCTCCTCTGCTACGTGCCGGCTCACAACAGCAGTATGAAGAATTCAACCCCTCGATCAGGGTGCATCGTCCATGTGCCTCCATCACCAATCACCATGTGGCGTCCCCGTGTACAGGCGCATCCTACATGCGCGCATGAGCAGCCGGCCTGCAAAGCTATAAATAGAAGGATTATTTCCTTCACACACACACAGAACGATCCTACGTACAAAAAACGAAGGAACACACCACCAGAGAGGCAGATACAGACACTCAACGTCTTCCTCCTCTCAGCAAGCTCCAGCACCCAGAGCAATCCAAACCTTCAGAGAATCGATAACCGTCGTCAGATCGTCAACGGAGTCAACGCATTACCACTCACTCCATCGGCACAAGGGACCCAGATAAACAAAAGTGTACTCCTAGGACTACATCTAAGTCCTATATTGTAATACTGTTCTGTTTGTATTGAAATTTGCAGTAAAAGAATTTTAATGGCAAACAGTTACGACCAAGATTAATCATGCAAGTCATCCAAGCGTGATCAAAATTTAAAAAATTGGCACGAGTATGAACATTATCAAAATATTCATGATCATAGTGGAATAAGTATATAGGCTTAGCAATAATTGAGTTGAAGTATAGGCACAATTACGGTTATGGTCAAATAGTTTAGCCACGTTCAAAGTCATTTAGGAACGATCAAAATTCAAATTCCTTTGGCACGATTGACTCGATTTAACTATTTACGCAAAATTATTTAAGCACGATTACAAAATCAAACCTAGAAAAATATGTGAATTGACACGATCAGAATATGATCAAAATAGTCTAGTTGTAATCAAAAGTTGTTTAAGGATGATCTTAACCAAATTCAATTTAGCACGATCAATTATGTAGACATGATCATAGAATCATAATCTAGGTATGGTTATGAATCTAGTGGAATAGAAATATAGGATACTAAGAAACCTATTAACGATATGAAAATAAGGATATGAAAGAGAGGTTCTAGAAAGGAAATTATAATGATCAACTCAATTTCAAGTGAGCGTGCGTGAAATTACGAACCATGAAAATCAATAGTCTCTATAATGTGTGAACCGTAAAATATGCCAAAAGGACGTAGTTTCTATAATGTTCTAAAATCATATGTATATATGAAGTCACTCTACTGAGAATTTTATGCCTCGCCAGTGTGCATCTGGCTGCAAAAAACCCTTGGTTTCATGACTCAAATATAATATGATGCCGAATATTTTATTAATTCTATCCAATATTAACATAATAACTCAAAGATTCAATAGGACAATTAAGACATAGTTTTAATAACATTCAATAACCTATGCTTACTTGAAATTACTTCAACTTAGGGATCATGCCATGCCAATGCGCTGCTGGCTGCAGTGAATCCGCATTTTTGATAATTCAAATAAATAGCGACAGTACGCTTCTGTCTTACCATTGTAAGTCACCGGTCATTCTTTCAACTATATCTATAAAATTTCAAAGGAGTTTTTAAAACTCTTAAATAAATTGATTATGATAGAGAAAGCTAGAAATTCAAACAAATTGATCATGATAGGAAAAGTGTATGTATCTGTCCTTGAAGTGAAAGTATCAATTTTGAAAATAAAATGATCGGTGAGGTATCACTTTTGAAAATCAAACAATCGAAATTTAAAGAAAACAACTGGGGATTTAATATATAGATAATTGAAGCAGGTTAGGCTCAAAACTCAATAAATGTAGATAGAATATTGATTTTTAGAAAATGATTACTTATACAAATAAATAAGTAACATGGCCTAGGCAGATAATCCAAACAATTTCCAAGGTGATCAAGATAGGAGAAGTTTAAGTATTTGTCCCTTAATGCAAATATCCGTTTTGAAAATCGAATGACTGGTTAGGAAGAAAAGGATTTGAAGACAAGAGAAATATAAATTTTACTTTCTATTCCTCTATTATTCAAGGATCGAGGGAAAACATATATATATATATATATATATATATATATATATATATATATATATATATATATATATATATATATATCTTAAATTTCAACAAAACTAACTCGAGTAGATATATGGATAATGGATCATATTAGGCTCACACTCAATAGATGGAAATAAAATATTGACTCTTAGAGATATATATTACTATGGATAATGGGAAATAAATAGGCAATACGACTTTTATGATATGGTAATGGTGATTAGAGGGAAAAAATTGCACAAATGATTAGGAAATGAACCTTAGGGAGGCCTAAATTACCAAACGAAAAGTCTACCCACCTTGGGTCATACCCTCGTATTAAATACAACAATATCCTTCTAGGAGAATCTCCTCAAGTATATAATAGGAATTCAATAAATCCCTACCTAAATCACATAGCCTATATAGCAACCTTAACTACCCAATAGCCAAAAGGATAAGGGGCTCATAATCCTACTCATTCTCCTAAATCGATCCTAACTGTGAATGAGCAATTCCTAGTCGCAGGCTCACAGTAGTACGACTAAAATGGTACTATCACGAGTTTGCACAATTTATAAAAACTGACCTGCGTGGGCCACCAAAAAAACTTGTCACGACCCGTACCTATTTTTGTTCGAATGCGAGTGCATGTCCAAGCCAGCGTACGTCGCAGTGTCGGCGATAGAACGCTGTCTAGCCACAATGCTCAAAATCAAAAATAATTATTATTATTTTCTTTATTGCTCATTCAAAAAACTAATCAATTTACATTATTCACAAGTTTTACATTTAAAGAAAAGTACAATGTTCTTACAGATATTGAAAATGACTACAACACTTCCATCTAACTAATCTTTAGGTTTTGGCCTTTCAACATACCCATACCACCCCAATGCTATGAGTAGTCGCGACTAACCTAAAAAATATGGTTTCCAGTTAGGAAGGGAATGAGTACATTCTAACAGCAGTTCCAATAATTTGCCAAAATCTATAAAACAGTAAATAATACTGAAATACATGATGGGTGTAGAAACAGGGAATCATGGTATGAAACATGTGGGTAAAAGCAGGAAAGCATGACATTCGAGACAAGGAAGTAACTATAATAAAAGACTGAAACAGGAACTGTAATATAGCAAGACTACATCTAACTAGTGAGTTTAAATACACTTTCGACATGTAAACGGCTAATGGATAAATCCGGCACTCCATCAAACATGGATAGACCAATAGGATGTTTCTAGGTATGTCTACATGTCTACGAATATATTTTCCTGCCTAACTAGTACTCATGGATCCAAATAGGTCACGAACACGGTAAAACATTGGTCACGAACAACCTGAAAAGAATCCATAACTATCATATCGTGTACCCATGTGTCGAGAATCAACAGAATTTTCTTGTAAAATACTACTAAATACATTAAAATAGAGATGCTCAAATATAAAAACTATCAGAAATGTACTCGCCTGGGGTACTTTGCTGGTGAAACCGATACTACCTACCACTCAAACGAGCCACAGCATTCAACTCGCGCAACCATCTCCGGATGCTGAAACAGACATCACTAACGTGTTTGTCATAAAAAAATGTAAGAATGCCTACCAAAAAGTCCAATTCTGGACACAGCGGCAAAGTCATAATTTTTGGTCAAAACGATATCTATCGTTGGACCCACTTTGTACTAAAAAGTGTACCAGTACCTATGGTCTCTAAAGTCATCAAATTATATGTCTACGGGTCTGATTTGACGATACGAATCCAACCGTATATCCAAAGTTTGATTTCGGTAGGTCGTGCACAAATTTGCCCGTGGAATCGGGTCGAGGGCCCACCAAAATAGTGTTTCGGTCGACCTTCTTAGAATTGGACCAAACTTGGCATACAGGACCAGAAAAATGACATGGTCCTGTTGGCATAAGTTTTATCTCGAGATGACGAACATGCACGTAGTTATGGGCTAGTTTGTAAAAAGGCCGATACGGGGTATCTTGATGGATATGCTTCAATTTCGTGGTGTACGCACAACAAAATCAAGTTTCGTCAAATCCCACACATTGACAACATCCATACATGTCTTTTGATTCTCATGGGTGGCGACCACGTCGCCCGGTTTGTCGGGGCGCACGCCGTATCGGTGGAAATTCTAGTTTTTTGAAAACAGTTCTACGTTGTTTTTCCTAATTTTCCAACTGATATAACTTACTGTCTATTTATCAAAACTTAAAACTAACATAAGGTTTTAATCCTGGTTATGTTGTCTACAAGGCTACTCAAATTGATTTTCAAAACTTGCAACACACTGGTCGCAAATCGACCGCAAACAGAGGATGTTGGGACAGCTTCTAATGTCCAAAAATCGAGCTTTTTCTCGATTTTGGAACTCGACTTTTATCGCACATGGTGCGAATTAAAATGAACTATTTTAAAGGAATTATAGGCATATACTTTAGGATCATACCCGAAAAAACGGATCGAAAATCGATCGAGTGCGAATGGAGAAAACTCACCACAAAGTCTGGCATTCAGACCACTGTTGTTGTCGCAGTTATTGTTTCCTCTGCCCTTACGGTCGGCTTGTCGATCGGTCGTTACCCCGCCGATGGCGTGCCTGTGTCGGGGTTGGTCGCCTGGACGTCTGGGATATCTGGATCGCGGCGTTGGCTTGGCTAGGGTTTGCTAAGAAAAATCCTCTCCCGATTCATTATGTCGAGTTTATAAGGGGGGAGTTTGCGGGTCTCTATTATTACTTAGGGTCGGACCAATGGGGTTTCCCCATCTCGCAAGAAATTTTGATTTCTTGCAAGATTTTGTTGTTGTTCTCTTCTTTTTGTATATAGGTATAAGTATTTACAAGTATCTAATTAATTATCAAAAAATTCTAAACTAATTCCAAGAAAATCTATAAATACCTAAAACCTATTTTTCTTAGTTTAGAGTATTTTACTCATATATATGGGTGACATATATATATTTATGCTAATATTATTTCTAAAGAACTAACAAAATAATAACAATATTAATAATACGACGAAATGATAATAATATTAATAACAATAATAATATTAATAAGAACAATACAAACAAGAGAAATAAAATAAAAGTATAATATTTCTTTTTCTTTTTGAGATATATATATATATATATATATATATATATATATATAAAATATATATATATATAACAAAACACCCTCATATTATTAATCAAGGCCCAAAATGCCGAGGCCTGAACACGTATACAAGGCACAAAAAGAAGACGCCTATACAAGTATACCACTAAAAGAAAAGAGGGGGAGAAACGACACCAACGGCCAGAGTTAGAGGTAGAGCGAGGACCAGAATGCGCTCGGACTGTGGGGGCACAGGGTGCTCCAATTACGGCATTGGCGGAAGACTTCCCGAATAAGCTGGTCGGCTGAAAAAAGGTGACCTTCGTATCTCGCTTTGTTGCAATTCTTCCAAATCGCCCACGTGGCGGCCGTTGCGATGATCTGGTGCCCGCGGGAGACAGCCCTCCAAGAAGCCGCTAGATCGTGGAAGCGTCCGCCGCCCGGCTCAATACTGAAGCGCTGGTTAATGTTCCTCCAGATACTGCTAGGCAGGTTCTCCTGATAGAGGATGTGGTCTATATTCTCCATCTGATGGTCAGAGCAGCAATTGTAGGCAGATGCTAAGCTAATCCCGATGGTGTTGAGGATATCGTCCGTGGGCAATTTATTTCTAATGGCTCTCTACATGAGGACGGACCACTTCTTGGGGATGCAAGTTTTCCAATAGGGAGCAATAATATGATGCGGTTGGCCGATCCTATGGACAGCAGATCTAGCCGACCTCACAAAAAATGCCCCGGATGTCTCGAGCGTCCATCTCAGCGCATCGTTGTCTCGCCCGATTATGAGACCGCTAAGACGGATGCTATTCACCATTTCGATACTGGCCCAATCACGCATCTTGACCCAGTCCCAGTCGTCGGTAATGTGGTTCTACATGTCCCTGATCCTCCTATCTCTCGGGGTTTCCGTGAGACTAGGGATCAAGCTATCCCCTGTCCATCTCTCCCGGAATGGATCTGACTGGCCGGTACCCAGTTGTAATCTTATAGCAGGCTCGACAAGGTTACGTCCAATAAGGATACGACGCCAAGCCGCTGAAGATCTGCTATTGGATTTGACCAATGATGGGTGGATGTGCTTAAAGTACCTGGCCTTCATAAACCTGGTCCATAAATTCTTGCACGTGCGGAGATTCTACCATAGTTTCATCGAGAAAGCTTTAGAAAATATGAGTGAGTTTGGTAAATCCTAGACCCGCTTTCTCAGTAGGACGAGCCATGGAGTCCTAACTCGCCCAGTGATGCTTGTCGTGACCGTTGCAGTGCCCCCAGAAGAAATTACAAAAGATTTGCTCGGTCGAAGTAAGAACCTTCAAAGGCGGGAAGCATGCGGCTAGAATATGGATAGGTGTGGAGGTGAGTACGTGATTGATGAGGATTATCTTGCCTCCTGGGGATAAAGTGGCATTGTACCACCCTTCAAGTTTATTCCTGATTCTAGTGATTAATTTCTCAAAGGTCCTAACATTGGATTTCCCGTACACTAGGGGGCAACCGAGATAGTTGAAAGGGGGATGATCAACAAAAAAGGATGTTAAGTTGGATAACCAGCTCGCATGCTCGCTCTTGATATTATGGTGGGCGTAGATGACACTTTTGGATGGATTGATTTTCTGGCCTGAGCATATAGAGTACCTCTGCAGGGTGTTGTGTACCACTTGTACCGCTCATTCGTCCCCGGATGAGAAGATGAGTAAATCGTCTGCAAAGGCCAGGTGGGTGATGGTAGGACATCCGCTGGGTGTGTGATATTGTTGGAAGTGCGGGATGCTGACCATGTTATTAAGGTTCCTGCTAAGGGCATCCGTCGCAATGATGAAGACCGTGGAAGATAGAGGGTCGCCTTATCTAACCCCGCGGCTGGATTTGAAAAAATCCCTCGGCTTGACCGTTAATGACCGTGGAGAACCACGAGTTGCTAATGGATCTCCAAACTGTGTTTGTCCAAGTTTCAGAGAAACCAAATACCCTGAAGACCCAGATCATAAATTGCCAGTCCAGTCTGTCATAAGCTTTCTCCATGTCAATTTTGACGGCGATGTTGCCCCCTCTCGCCGGAAATTTTATGCAGGTGATTAACTCTTGGGCTAGCATAATATTGTCTTGGATGTTCCTCCCACGAACAAACCCGCTTTGCTCCTCAGAGATTATCTTGGAGAGAAGACCAGCCATTCTGGTGGCGATGATCTTGGAGATAATTTTGTTGGTGAAAGTACATAGACTGATGGACCGATAGTCCCGAAAGGACTCCAGGTTTTCTTTTTTTGGGATGAGGATCAGGTTGGCGCTGGAGATGGCTTTGGGGTATGTGGCTCCTTCGAAGAATGCAATAGCAGCTTCGATGATGTCCTGTTTGATAATGTCCCAACACTTGAGGAAGAAGACCCCCGAGAAGCCGTCCGGGTCGGGAGTGCTATGCTCGTTCAGATCCCACACTGCGTCTTTTACTTCCTGGTCGGTGAGGCGGCGTTCCAACTGGGCATTGTCGGTGTCGTCGATGAGACAGGGGATTTGATCTAGAAAGGCTCTGTCTTTGTGGACCGTCTCTTTGGGGAATAATTTGGAATAGCATTCTGACACGGCCTCATGGATGCTCTTTTGGTCAGTGATGACGTTCCCGTTGTCGTCGGTAGTATGGTGGATCGCTAGCTTCTGTCTGCGGCCGTTTACACAAGCGTGGAAATAATTCGAGTTTTTATCCCCATCGCTATCCCATTTCAACCTCGCTTTCTGTTTCCAGAAGTCAGCTTCCACTTTGAGCCTGAATTTTAGCATAGCCTTGGTGAGGTTCAGGACTGTCCTGGCCGCCATGGACCTATCCGAAGTGAACCTAGCTTCAGTACGGGTTACGTCGTCCTCAACAATCCGAACGGCTTAAAAAATGTCCCCATAGGCAAGTTTGTTCCAATTGGACAGGGCTCTCCTCGTAGCCTTGAGCTTGTTGCTCACCCGGGATAGGGGGTCGGATGAGTCCTCTCGATTCCATGCTTCCGCGATGATACCCAAAAATTGGGGGTGCTCAGTCCAGAATTCGAGGAATTGAAAGTTCTTTTTGGGAGGGTTGGTATTGCTTTTAATTTCCACCAGCAGATGGGCATGATCGGATTCAGAGGAGTTGAGATGGGATAGGCTGGAGGTGATCCCCATTTCGTTCCAGAGGTCGATCGTGAGGGCTCTGTCGAGACGGAAATATGCGCGTACCTGATTTTCGCTCGAGTGACATCATCCTCCACTGCACTGATCGCCTGGAAGATGTTGCCAAATACGGTCTTGCTCTAGGTGGAGAGCGCCTTGCTGGTGACTCTAAGTTTGGCCTCCACTCTAGCTAGGGGGTCGGGGTCATCTGAAGAACTCCAGGAAGCGCTCACAACTGGGATGAACTGAGGGTGATGTCTCCAGAAATCCAAAAACCGAAAAGGTTTTTTGATGCGATTGGGATTACTACTGATCTCGATGAGGAGAGGGGAATGATCCGATTCCGTAGAGTTAAGGTAGAAAAGATTAGAGATGATGCCCACATCTGCCCAGAGGCTGTTAATCAGAACCCTATCAAGACGAGAGTATTGCCTGCGGTGACCTTCCTGCATGTTGCACCAAGAGAATGTATTGCCAAAAAAGAGAAGATGATTGAGTTGGGCATTGAAAATAAAGTTGTTGAAGTCTTCCATGGCCGGGAGGGGGCAGACGGCCCCTAGACTTCTCGGAGTAGCAAGAAATCATATTGAAGTCACCGAGACAAATCCACGGAAGGTTGTTGGGAGGGAGGTGCGCGGCTAACAGGTGATCCCAGAGGAGCCTATGTTCTAGAATGTCGCAGCTACCATGAACTGCAGATGGAAGGGCACGGGACCGCAGTTTCGGGTGTTCCATCCAGCACGAGAGAGCCTGTCTGGAGTCCTGAATAATGTCAAACTTAATTCCGGCAGCGAAGAAGATCCAGATGTTATGGCATCCAGCAATGGCTGTCGCGAATTCGAGACTGAGTCGGATGCCATTGATTCTTTTCTAAGAGATTTTGGGTTCTATGACCACTAGGATGTCGATTCGGTAGATTTTTGTGAGGCTGATGATCCTATTCTGCGTCAGTTTATTTGCAAGCCCTCTCAAGTTCCAAGAGAGGATGTTAAGCATTTGGGAGGGGGAGGGGGTCTGGGTTGTGCAGCTTCGCGGCGGACCTCGTAGTCCTTGTTGGATGCTGTCCTTATTTGTTCTTTGTCTTCTTCTTGTGAAGATTGTTGGTGTTATTGTTGCTTTCTCCTGGGGGATCAGTCACTGTCCCTGTGAGGACTGCCAAAATGCTTCCGGTGTCTTCTGTCCGGTCATGGGCAGCAGCCTCTTCGGATCCATCTGAATCCGTAAGGGCACTCATGGGATTGTCGGGGTCCAAGAATCCTGCTTTCTCTGCTTGCCTAAGCCGGCCTGGGATCTCTTGGTTCGCTGTTAGTTGGAAGGTTATGGCGGTGTCTGCAGGGTTTGGATGGATGGGGCTAACGGTCCTTGGTTCTGTTGTGCACTCTGCTTTAGATCCCTCCTCGGGACTCATAGCCTTAGTGGTTGGGGAATGTATGGTGGCGAACGGCAAATTGCTGGAAGATGTGGCGTTCATTGACCTTACTTCTGAATCTATACACTGATGAACGGTGACAGCGGGGGGAGGGTTTCCTTGGGCTACTTCTTTGTTGATGTTGTCGGCCATGTTCAGGGCTTCAAATCTATTGGTGGTGATAATCGGGTTAGATTTTGGTGAGATCGGGATACCTTGTGTGGGGGGGAGAGGTGGTATCCGGTGTTATGTCTGTACTATCTTCGAATCTGAGGTGTGAGTTTGAGATGGATTTGGATTGAGGTAAGCCCTGTTTGGTGATTTACGTCTGTGCGTCCTTGGGGGCCGTTTGTTTTTTTTTTGTTTCAGCTCTGGGTGAGCTTTAAAGCAGAATTTAGTAAGGTGGCCTCTGGTGTGGCAGTGATTGCAATATAGGACATTGTTGTCATAGATGAGAGGCTGGATATGAGTCTGCCTCCCTAACTCTATGTTGATGGATTTGGGAAGTTCTTTAGAGATGTCTAGTTCCATGCAGACTTTTGCATAGTTGGCTCTTCTGAGATTCCTGGTTTCCTCTGCCATGGCCGCAAAAGTACCAAACGAGTTAACAATTCTTATAAGCACCGCAGGGATGAAGCAGATTAGAGGGGGGTTTGGTAGTGTGACCTATGCTGCCACTATGGGCGAGTCTTCATGAGGGTTGAGGGTCTGTGTCCGTCTGACAACTGTCATTATTTTGGAGTCCACTTTGCTGGTGCCATGGTTAAGAGCGATCCTTCGATCTTCTTCGGTAGAGAGAAGCAGCAGAATGTTTTTGGGGTCCAAGGGAGCAACTCTGTATGCTGATTTAAACTGTCATTTGGCTATGTGTTCTTGAACTCTGGCCAGTTTGGGGCAGCCCGATGAGAATTGGAGAACGAAGGTGAAGGAGAACCTATGGTGCAGAGTAGATAGGTCAGCATCGAAAAAGCGGATCGATAAGGGTTGTCCCTCCGAGGGCGGATGATATTCTATTTCAGGGAGCGGCACATCCGTGAGGATCGGGCGCTGTATTCCAGCGCGGTCGGGTCTCACCATGTCTGCGAAAGAGACTGGGGGAGGCTCCGAAAGCAGCGATCGCACGTGGAGGAGGAGAAGGGGGCTTGCTGGGAGGGGGAGGTCCTGGCAATGGAGGGGGACAGAGGCGGGGGCCTGAACCTCCGAATGCTGCAGCTCTGGGAGATCTGAGCAGAATGGACACGCCAGCAGAGGATGTCGGGACCGAGATTGAGGGTCCAACGAGCATACAGGCAGGTGTTGATCCGAGCGCAAGAGATGGTGGTCCTCCGGGGCGGTCTCCAGGGGGGTGGGGTGGCCGCCACCAACGGGCGCATGGCTGTGGGGAGAGCACTCCGGGCGACCTGAGAGAGAAGGGGAGGGGGACCCTTGGTCACGACGTGAGGGTCACCAAGGTCGGGCGCATAGGAGATGCCGCCGGACGCAAGAAGGGGAATGATGATACTAGCAGGGTGCGAGGGGGACCCAATGCGCTCGGGGGGGAGGGGATGGCTTTGGAGAGTGAGCAGCCAGGCGCTAGCACCTGTAATCCTAGAAGATGGGGTACTAGATGGGGTACTGAAGTCCTCGGCCAAGAAAGAGGAGGCGCATAGCGGGTGCAGCTGGGCGCTTAATCCGCCTGACCAGAGCAACAGGAGGGCGTAAGGGGGTAAGGGGGCGGGGAGCAGATGATGGCTCACACCCAGAGGGGGCATAAGCAGCCTGCCCATAAACCACCTGCCCCGGGTCCAGCTGCCCCACGAAGGCGGGCGCAGGGGGACGGGTGAGGGGCGCATAAGCAGCCCCGTCGAGCAGAAGCGGCGAATAGGCCTGCTGAGCGGCAGAATTGCGTGGGAGGCTAAGCTCCATTACAATCCTAGTGGGCACATGACCCTGAGAACGGGCGCATGTCCCGGAACATGGAGGGGAGGGGGCACATGCTAGGAGCTCGACGGAGCCCGAGTGTGGAAAATCTGAATTTGAATTCGAAATTTGAATGATGGGTGGGGATGGGCGGGAGAAGATCGGAAGGCTGACAGGCCTGGGGGGTCGCTGCTGAGAAGTCGGAGCCGGCTCCGGAGGGGGCCGCCGGAACGAACGCAACGGAGGAGCTGACCTCGGAGGGAGAGGAGGCCGTCGCTGCGAGACTTTGCTCAACGAACGAAAGTTGGGCCGAGGACCATCCGGTGGCCGGGGGGGCCAAGGATGGACGGCAGCGTCCCGACGATGGGCGAAGAGGGGGCGGGGCATCGGTCTGCAGTCCGTGGTCGACGATGGTGCCACCGGCGTCCTCGGCTACAAGCCGAGAGCTTGCTACCCAGGGCCACGGCAGCGGAGAAACCAAGGGATTGGGTAGGGATCGACGGCGGGGGGCGAAGGGGAGCCATGGACGAGGAGTGGGGGGGGAGGTGGGCGCCAACCAACTAGGAGCAGCGGAGGGCTGACATGGCCGGGAAGCTCCTTGAGGAGAACACTGGAGGCAGGAAAGGGAGGATCGGGACCATGCTGATATATATATATATATGTATATATATATATATATATATATATATATATATATACACCAAAATGGGCATTTAGGAACGGTAGGTATTTTTCAATTTGGAACACTTATTTTTGGTTCCTAGGTTTTGGAACATATTAAATATGTTCCGGATCAAATAAATGTGCCTAATAAATTTTATTTTATTTTTTTAGAAAAAATATTTATTCAAATACTATATATATATATATATATATATATATTATATTATATTTTTATTTTTTTCATAAAAACTAAATTTTATTGAAAACGAAGATGGGCTCGTGAAGAGCAGTACAGGGGCAGGGCTGAAACACACAAAAGTAGCCCTGAATAAGAAGAAAATTGAAACAAACATGAAGAACTACTTAATAAAAAAGATGAAACGATTTTGGGAGGAACCCAAAAACCGCTAAGTCAACTTTTTAAAATTTTGAAAAACCAAATTTCAAAACTTTGAAAAGATTGACAGTCGTAGCATGTGAAGGGTTTGCTCTGGTCACTGCCAGAAAAGGTTTTGTATTTTTTTTTTTTGGAATCCAAAATTTAAGGGAATTCAAATTTTGAAATCCGTTGCTCCTCCCGAGAGAATAGGAAGGGCTGTTGGGCGCGTGGCCTAAGGGGGGGTGGGTTGGCGCATGGCCCAAGGGGGCGCGAGGCCCGAGGGGCTAATGCAGAGCCCTCAGTGCAGCGCGCTGCGCGAGGATTCTCGGTTCGCCCGCCGAAGGGTCGCACGGGGCGGAGGCGAGGCTGCGCGGGGGGCAGGAGAGCGCCGGCGGCGTAGGGGGCCGGCATCCGACGGACGACTGGGGAGACGTGGAGGGGGGGACGGGTCGCTGACGACCGCAGGGGGGACGAACCGGGCGGAGGGCAGGGGAGAAGGGGGAGAGTCAGGCCGGAGCAGAACGGAAGCGTGTCTCCGACGGGAACCGTCTCGGAGGGAGGACAGGGCAGAGCCGGAGGGAGAGCGTCCTCCGGCGAACGGGGCGTCTAACCGACGGGGGGGGAGGGGCCTCTGGCCGGAGGCGAAGGGAGCGTCGGAGGGAATGGAGAGGCAAGGAGCCACCGACGACTGGTCCGGCTGGAGCGCCGGCGCGAGGTGGGGGAACCGAAGAGAGGAGCGCTCCCCAAGGAGCGCCGGAGGGGAGTGGAGAGGCAACGAGAAGGGTGGGGGGAGCATTCCTCAGGGCGCCGCGGGGCCACGAGCGTCCAAGAAGGCTCAACGCTCGCCGCACGGGTGAGATCACCGCCGACCGGAGGAGGGGGGAGTCCAGTCTCGCCGGAAGGGGAGGAGGCGGAAGGGGGACCCGAGGGCGACGGGGGGGGGGGAGGAATAGGCAATATATATATATATATATATATATATATATATATATATATATATATATATATATATATATATATATATATATATATATATATATATATATATATATATATATATATACACGAGCGTCCAAGAAGGCAAAACGCTCGCCGCACGGGTGAGGTCACCGTCGACCGGAGGAGGGGGGGAGTCCAGTCTCGCCGGAAGGGGAGGAGGCGGGAGGGGGACCCGAGGGCGGCGGCGGGGGGGGGGGGGGGGGGGAATAGGCAATATATATATATATATATATATATATATATATATATATATATATATATATATATACATATACATATATATATATATATATATATATATATATATATATATATATATATATATATATATATTTATATTTATATATATACACCAAAATGGACATTTAGGAACGGTAGGTATTTTTCAATTTGGAACACTTATTTTTGGTTCCTAGGTTTTGGAACATATTAAATATGTTCCGGATCAAATAAATGTGCCTAAAAAATTTTATTTTATTTTTTAGAAAAATTATTTATTCAAATACATTTTTTTAGGGTTCCAAATATGTTCCAAATTGGACTGCATCCACATGTGCATATATACACAAAGCGTCCGAGTAAAAAAAATCACCAAAAAACCTATAAACGTTCCCAATTTTCTTTTTCCTTTTTCTTATATTTCACCACGTTTTTTTCTCCCTCCAAATCAATCGTTATGTCGCCATCAAACTCGCATACTCTCCCGACACCGTCTTATCTCCATCAAACCCGTGTATGCTCGCCATCGAGGAAGGGTTTGCGATGCAGGGCAGAAAAGGATTTGAAGAGCCATCATCCACCGAGGAAGGGTTTGTTCTTTTTATTTTCTCTATTTTATTCTAAAATTTTTATAGATGTTAGGACTTGTAGGATTTATAGGGTTTCTAGGAGGAAGGATATGTCACTGATCACTTTTAGGATTTGTAGAATTTTCCATCTTCCAACGAGGAAGGATCTCACTGATTACTTTTAGGATTTTTAATCATCTACGGAGGAAGGATACGTCACCGGTCACTTGTATGATTTGTAGAATTTTACTACCCTTCACTTTGTTTATATAAAGGATTTATAATTTACCACCTTTACTTTGTTGTGAGATCCCACGACTCCTTTTTTCATCATAAAATTCTTAACTCTAGTTTTTTTCTGGATACAACCGTAATTGAACAGCCGACCCCTTAATGGGAAAAGGCTGGGATGAAGATGTTAAGTAACTGAACCTGGAAAAAGCTCTTTTTTCCTTAGACTCCGTCTCTTCATCTATTTATTGTCCTTGTCAGGAGCATTCGGGTGTGAGCTTACAGCCTAATACTTTGTTATAAATCAAATTTCTAGTTTCACATTGCAGTTCAACGTTTCTTTTATAGTTTTTGGATATAAATTAGACTGTTAGCATGATGATAGTTATTGGTTCAACATGCTGATAACTTCTTAATTAACTGCTTTATGCATTTGATATTCAGAAATTTGTTGTCATTAAGGTTTGACAAACCCTTCGAATCTATGCTCTTGTTTTTGGCAAATTGAGAACATCAAATTGTCACTCAATAACACACAGGG
The DNA here is from genome assembly GCA_029216955.1 of Iris pallida. Classification (NCBI taxonomy): domain Eukaryota; kingdom Viridiplantae; phylum Streptophyta; class Magnoliopsida; order Asparagales; family Iridaceae; genus Iris; species Iris pallida. Next base: position 96,247 of record JANAVB010033039.1, on the reverse strand, counting down.
CATATTTTCTTCCTTTTGTAGGCATGTTTATTTTTTTCATTTGATTATTGTTTCTTTATACATGTTTCAAAAGCAGATGTATTTGTAGAACTGATTTAGAATTGTATTTAATCACTCTTTCAATGAGGAAAACATTAAACCTCTTTTACTGTCTCCATACAAGCAAATCGATGCACGAGATGACAATCTAGTTCCAAACCTATAAATGCTAATTCTAGGCTTCAGAAGTTTGCACCATCTTATTGAATGGATTCATGATTGCATTATGTTCCTTCCCTGATATAGGATAGCCATTGATGATGACTTACGTTTTCAAATTATTTATTCTAACTGAAAGACATGAAGTTTTCTCATGATAAAGACATTTGCAATATGTTCTTCCATCTACATGGACTCTTGGATTTTATATGATTGTTGAATAATGTAGACAATAGTACTGTACTTTAAAGATTAACATGCTCAAATATTCAGTTGCTCAAAGTAATGGGGTCAAAGGCTTGACAATCCTAACCTACAAAATTTGTTCAATTTTGATGAATGAAAATATTATAGTGCATTGCTTCATTGGAAATTTGTTTGGTCTCACTTTTTCTTGAATGAAAATATTATAGTGCATTACTTCATTTTTCTCTCTGGATTGTAGGTCCTGGATACTAAATTTTCTCTCTAGATAATTTTTTTTACTGAACATTTACAGTCTACTTACTATTCTTCAGTTAATTGTTGATGTTTCCTGAAAAATAACTGTATGCATTAAGAGTCCTCGTGTATATGTGATTATTCTTTTTTCTGCTATCATAATGCATTATTTGCAATTTAGTGAGACCACACACTCTAGTGAAATGCATTATTTGCAATTTACTAAATTTTTGTAAAAATTTTGAATGGGGGAAGAGTTGGGTTTGGCTTAAAATTTTGTTTCCTCCCCAAATTTCCACTCTTTTTTTTGGAGAAAAAGTTGGATCTTTGCTCTTCAAGAAGTTTGTAGTTGTAAAGTGGAGAGGAAACTTGGTTAGCAGATGTTGTAATAAAAATGATTTTTTGATGGAAATTGTTTTTTATTTGTGCATTGGGATGTTGTTAGGTTCTTGAATTAGGATACACAGTTGATACACTATATATGTTGGTGTGTAGATTAATTGATGTTTCAGTTCTTGCATTATTTACTGCCACACTGAACGTTTTAGTTCTTTTTTTTTGTGATTTGTGATATCTTTAGCTGATTTCATAACCACTAAAAACTGTGATTTGTGACCTCTTTTACTGTCTCCATATCACATACATGTCCAAAAATTGTCTTTACTGTCTCCTGTGTAGGAAAAGAACTCTTTTGCTGCAAAACACTTGGAAAAATAATTTCATAAATGTTTTTTCGGTACTAATACTGAAGGATAGAAATGATATGTACTTTTGATGTAGGAGAATACTGAGAAACAATATCTAAGGAAGTGCAAATGGCAAGTTAACCAACCGTAGTGTAACTGAACAAGTTAGCCAACCAGTATATCACAAACTTGGTTGAAATAATATGTTCATAAATTACATTAGTTATATAAGGAGAAGAAAGGCCAGGAGAATGGTAGACTTCCAGTTCTCTCTAACCAGTAAAAACAGTTTTAAGACATGTATGTCTTCAAACCACTAAATTTTTTCAATATACTTTGTGATTTATGATATCTTTAGGACATGTATGTCTCCATAACCAGGAAACAGAGTTAGCTATTTTAAGACATGTATGTCTCCGTACCACTAAAGTTTCTCTCTAACAGGCTAACTACTATTTAAATGTCCATATCCTTAGGTTCATAAGTGTAGAGAGCTCTCTTGACTATTTTGTAGTGCCTCAACCCGCAAGATGCCATATGATAGATGGTTGGTTCGATGAAGCCTTGTTGGACTTGGGAATATACAAAGGATCGCTTGGAAGGCTACGCGATCGAGGCGGGAATCGTCCTATGAATGTGAGTAGTGTTGAACCCTTCGAAGATCCTTTAGCTTCACGCTTAATAAAAAGGATAGTATGTTATGTTGATCGTTGAATCGTTGAATAACACCTTGCATGAAAGTCAGAAAGATAATGAAAGATAATTAATCACATGACCCAAATATGGTTGCGAATCATTTTATCGATTGTGTGTGCTTCGAATCATTCCATGAATTGTGGGCTTGTGTGTTGTTGCTATAAAATACATGACAGGTGAAGGAAAAGTTTCAAATACTTGGGCGGCGAGTATCTCGAGCCTCAGCTCGATGAATGTATGCTAAACAGATACTAAGCCCCAAGAATTGGGTGGTGAGTACATTGAGTATCGGTTGGAAAGATGTATAGTATCAAAGATGTGGGAAAGGGATTGGGTAACAACATTCTATTATTCCGTCGGCGATGCAGAATGTTGATTACACCAAGACCCTGGGATGAGAAAGATGACAATACGAATGAGAATGGTGGTTGAATTACTTAGTTTTCCTTATCATGCATTATATGTTTCTTCATAGATAAGTTGCATATAGTTGCATGGTCAAGGACAACTTGTCGACAAGGTGGTTCCTCGAACGGTATTCCAAGGCCTTGGAATCCGGTTCGTCCTGGAGGAAACCTCGTGCTGATGTAGTAGCACGGTATACAGGACCTTCAGTGGGGCTAGCTACCCGCACATTAAGGGGAGCCATTATACCTGGAAAATGGTCCAAGATGGCGTGTCGCCAGTGACCTTCATATAGATAGGTCCAGTGTTAATGATGTCTTATGCAAACAGAGTAAGTTATTACTCAATTATAGGGAAGGATGTCGGCTGTTGGTAAGAATCACTTGAACGGTGACAATTATATTGAATTATGATATTGTTTCCTAACAATATCTTGTGCAGGCTGAGTAAGTATTATAAATATACAGGGATGGCTACACGACTGTGGGTAAGAATCACCAAAGTGTGATAATTTTATGATTTAAATTATGTTGGCTATGAGATTTGTATGCTTTACTTCTTGTCGACTTTAAACATGAAATTGACCCTAAGGCAACGAGAAAGACCACATTCAATAATATTATATAACATCATTACTTAGTGTTGTCTTCATAGGTGAGTTGGGCCAGTACATTGATGATGTACTGACCCACGTTGTGGGTAATATTACAGGTGCTCGTACATGGGGGAAATCGTTTGATCAGTGCTTGGCATCGATGATTCGGATGGGTATACAGAAGCTCTTATTACAAGACGATGTCTTCTGCTATACGGGACATAATGTAAGAAATAGTATAACTCGGTTGTACCAGTAAGATTGTAGCCAAATTGGCAAGTTCATTGTAAAGAAGTCGGCATATTCAGTTGTAGCCTAAAGGGCAAATATATATTTAGTTGGCTATTCAAGAGTCTTGTAATCAGTTGTAAACTCTGTATTCCTCTGCAAGTCTTACAATCCATTGCAACTATCAATAAAGAGATACATTTCTTCATATCTTGTGTGACTTCAATTTATCTGCTTGGTTTTGCTTGTTGTCATTGTTTTCTGAGAAATACCAGGAACTGTAATCGTTTTGCCTTGTACAAGTGCAATCTAGACTTGTACGGCATCATGCCCAGTGGCTAGTTTTCGATCCTCTGGGATAGGGCCGTGACAGAATGGTATCAGAGCACGGATTTACGTCCTTGGATTCTTATTCGATTTGTTTCGAACCAAAGTTGCTACTATGATATTTCAAAGCTGCTTTCGCGATGACTCAAACGTTGCTTTCGCGATTACTCAAAGTTGCTTTCGCGATGAAATCAAAGTTACCTCTATGATGACTCAAAGTGCTTCCGTGATTATTCAGTGTTGTTTCCAAATTATTCTAAGTTGCTCTCTTGACTAAAAGTCCGTTGATCCTTTTGGCCGCTCACTGGGTGTTCCATACAATAAGTCTAAATATGTGGGTTGTGATGTGTGTGTTTTAATGAATGCTTAAAGATACCAAAATGAATAACAATGATGCGATGCGATAATAAGTTGGTATGTGTGCTTGATGTCTTAAGTGTGGGATTCATAGAAGTCGATTGATGTGGCAATCGGCAGTGGGCGATGGCATGGTATGTTGGAACAGAAATTGTGCCTTCAGTGAATATGAATCGACATAAATTTCGAGTTGGCTTATGTGTGTTGGCTTGGTTATGTTTCAGATGCGAGAGAATTAGTTGGTATTTTATGGTCGACAGAGCCACTACGGGATGGATAGGCCCTTATGGATGTTGGTTTGATATGAAGAGGAATATTATGTCGAGTATGGCTTGAGCTCTGAGTGGTATATGGCTCTACCCTCTTAGCGATAAGATGACCCTTGACGTGTTCATAATTTAGTGATTGCTTTACCTATAAGGTATTGGGTAGTATCGAAACGTAGCTGAGATTACGATTAATATATGACGGCTGGGCATGTCTCTTGATGATTATGTTCGGATAACCCGTTGTGAGATTTTGATGTGTTCGGATGAACCATCGCTAGATTTTGATGGTTAGCATTATGTTGGGTAATAAGAGATTGAGAATACGAAATGAATACCTTAGTTGGGAATGGTACGAGTTATAGATTCAGGTGATGACTTGAATCAGTTAGATAACACAATTGTAGGCTCAGTGACGATGGTGGGGTGTTGCAATCGAAAGATTTTGCGAGAACAACTATAGACCGAATATTAAACGATGTCGGAATTGAGTAAATCGAATTGCATGTTGGGCATCAAAGAGTCGACTGTGATGTTAGACGCTTATCGAATGTTGCAAATGATTTAGAAGATGCAGAGAGCTGCATCAGCGATCGAAAAATAGAGAATGGGCTTGAAGAAATAGATGACCTTTGCACGTTGTGCAGTTGTGAGAATTAGACGTGTCCGAATTAACAAGTTATGAACCTTGATTATGTAGGTCCTAAAAAAATCAAGTTGCATCAATCAACAAAATCAAGAAATCAAAATATACATCATTTTGATGAATTGCGCAGACAAACAGATTGCGCAGCAATCCGATTGCGCACACTGCTTTGCGCACACAACCGATTGCGCAAGCTGACGTGGCAGAAGTCATCATTACTAAATCAAATCAAATCTTTTCTGACAACTGATAGCGCGAATAACAAGGAGTTTGTTCGTTTCTTGCGCCGCACAGTGCTCGAGGGCGGCTGACAGCTGGCAGCGCAAACCAATGCTGCGCAGTTTGAGTCTGCGCAAATCATGTATGCGCAATTCAACTCTGCGCACTTTATCAAATATAACTGTTAAGTTACACGTGGCATTCATGCCATCGATTGTTCATTACGTGGCAACTGTTTATGCACGATCATGCGCATTTCTATCAAATCATGCCATGTGTCCATGATAATCGGCCCACGATCCAGTAACTATCTGCGCAAATCAATGTTGCGCAAACCAATGCTGCGCAAATCATCCTGCGCAGTCCAAAATAACTGAAAATTAGTTATTTCCAGAACTCTATAAATAGAGTTTCAAGTCTTCATTCAAGAGATCAGAGATCAGATATCAAGATCAGAAATCAGAAATCAGAGAGTCCAGGAGTTCTTGCCAAAGTGCTGCTGCATTCTTCCGAGACTTTTGTCTTCAACTTCAGAGGCTTTTGCCTTCAGTTTCCAGGGTTGTTTTCAACTTCAAAGGCTTCGTCTTTACAGTTCACATCGTCCAAGGGATAAAGCAATCGTCATCGAGATTGGATTCCTACAGTTGTAATTTTCCCAGAATTCTTGTAATCTTTATTACAGTTTGTATCAATAAAGTTCTATACTTTTGTTTTTGCAAACAAAATGGCGACTCTGCTGGGGACAACTTTCTCCTCCGACGAGGAAGTAGCAACTCAATGTGACGTAGCGTCTATCGGGAAGACGCAGAAGACCCTGGTTGTCAAGGTCAACCAGACAGCCTACGAGGCAATGCTCAACTCCAAGACCACTCCCCGTACTGCAGCCACTTCTGCCAAGAGCAAAGTGCGCTCAGTTTGGGTCTCCAAGACTGCTGCACAATCTGGCAGTTTTGCCACTAAAGGTGCTGTACACTCTGTTGCACAATCTACTAGTCAGAATACTGCACAATCTGCTAGTCAGAATACTGCACAATCTGTTGGCCAGTCTGCTGCACAAACTGCTGGCCAGTCTGCTGCACAAACTGCTGTGTCAACTGCTGCACAGTCTGTCTCAGCAATTGCTGCACAATCTGTTGCAGTCAAGACTGCGCAATCCGTTGCAAATATTGCGCAAGCTACTTTATATGCTGCCTTGTCAAAACAGAAGACTCCTATGACTCTGGCGCAATTGGCAGTGGCTTTTCCTGCGCAAAACAGCATTCCAGCAACTAAAGTGCATCCTAAGCACTCTAAAGCAAGGATTCCTACTTCTGTGGCCAGAACCAATGCACTCTCCACTCATGCGCAAATCACTTCTGCGCAAACTAAGGGAAACAGCCCTTTGGCTAAACTCTCTCCTTCTCATAATCAAGAGAAAATATCTGATTCTCCTCTTAAACATCATGATGTTCTAGCACAATCTACTGGGGGTAGTCCTTTGGCTATTCCTCCTCCTTCTCAGATCAAAGGAAAAGGCCCGTTGGTCTTTTCTCAAACTTCCTTGTCTCATGACTTGGAAGACAACAGAGGGAAATGCTCTTTAGTTATCCCTTCTTCTCAGAACAAAGGAAAAGGCCCTTTGGTCTTTTCTCAGTCTTCTTCGGTCTTTACTGAAGCAGATCAAATTGCACGTGTTTTAACACCCATCAGTACAAGATCTCCTACGAACAAAGATTCTTCTTACTTTCATAACAAAAGAACTTGCACTGATCAAAGAGGTATTCTGCCTACTCCAGTAGCAGAATTCCAAGACCTCCCAACTTTCAAAATATCCCGTTCCAAACAAGGAAAACTGTTGGTGTCTCAAACAGAAACCCCTGGGGGTGAATTTGCAGACCTACGAACATATCTTAACAGGCCAACTTCAGCAAAACGTAAACAGCCAATGCCGAAGGTTAAGCCTCAAAGACAAATCTCCAAGAACATAAATTCTGATACCTATGCCAATGAGATGAGTACTTCCTTGTATACACAGGGGACAAAATATTTGAAGAATCGGAACCATGTTCCAAATATTGTTAAAGAACACATTCCTCGAACTTTTTCCCGTCCCGGCATGATTTCTGATCTTCGAGAACATTTAAGACAAAAACGGGATAATGTCTCAACTCCTTCAAATCAACCATCTGATCATCATTGCAATCATAAAGTCATCATTCAATGTTGTTGTCCAACAACAAAACGATCTGTCTTCGATCGTCTGACTTTTGCTAAAACTGAACCAATGTCAGAAGAAGACGAAGTGTTGTACGCTTCTGTCAATATGACTTCCCGAGACACCGGGGGTAGAAAGTGCTCCAAACATGGTAAGCCTCGCAGACCAAGCCAACGATATTTGGATTTACTCCAAGAATCCTCTGAAGGAGTATTTCGACATACTCGTTCCCACAGCCGAAACACAATCGGTCAAAGGAATCTTCCTCAAGATCCTTCAGTTTATCTTCCTACTTTTCAGTCAGGAGACGAATCTTTCTCTGATTATGATGCATATAGTGAAAGCTCTGAACAAACAGTTTCGTCTACTGTACCTAGAGAAGTGACAACATATGTTGTCACTGATGATCCAGATGCTTCAACTTCCGTAAATCAAGAACAGCGAATTGTTGCATTGGAAGACAAACTGAAGACCATGGCTGAGATGGTCGCCAGTATGCATTCTATCATTATGGCACAACATGCTACCCCACCAACTGTACCGGCTGCTATAAACCCTGAAATCATAGCTTCATCGGTGCCTATCAATACTGGGCTGGGGGTAGTAACTCCTCAGATGCCTCCTGTGCAAGTACAAGTTCAAACTACACCTAGTCAATCAGGTGCTGGGGGTAGTGCGTATAATGCTGTCCCTCCTCCTACCACCGCTCTTTCCTCTTCATTTGAAGATGCTAATGAAGCAGTCAAGCTTTTACGAACTCAGTTTGAAGCTTTCAAAGAGAAAGACAACCTGCAAAGGTTGGGAATCAAACAACCATATCCGGTTGAATGGAAGGATGTCCCGTTTCCCCCAAAGTACAAAATCCCTACAATCTCTCTGTTCGATGGCAGTACTTCCCCAAGTCAATTCATCAATCATTTTGAGGTAATGACTGTTCAACTTCAGCCAAATGACGCTCTTCTTACCAGAGTGTTCGTCGGTTGTTTAGCTGGCGTAGCATACGACTGGTACAGAAGTTTGCCCGATGGTTGCATTACTTCTTTTTCAGGTCTCAAACAAATCTTTCTAGAACGGTTCTATGAGGGATTTAATGATATGACGATGTCAGCTCTCAACAAAATCAAACAAAAACATAATGAAACTGCTGAGAGCTTTATTGAACGATTCCGCCGTGAAGCTTTGAAAATACCTCCAGGGACTCCAGCTGCTGTTACTATTGATACTTGTAAGGCGAATCTTTTACCTATTATCAGTATGTGGACGGGATCTACTCAATTCCAAGATTGGCCCTCATTCATCGTCAACGCCAAAGCCGCTGAAGTAAGTGCCGACAAGTTTAAACAATTGGGGGTACAAATGTCTAATCCTGATCGCGATGAGCATCAGAATTCAGGTGGTGGCAATCGCCAGAACAATCGCAAAACGAAAGAGACTTTAAACATTAACTTGAACAAAAGCAAAGAGTCTTTGGCTGTCAACGTAGCTCAGCCTACGTCCACTTCCACTCCTTCTGCACCACAACCGAGAGAACCTCGTCCTAAGGTAGAGTATTCTTTTGACGAGAATGACACGGCAAGTATCTTCGATTGTTTACTCAAAAGCAATAAGATCCAGCTCCCAGACCCGAAGAAACCTGATGAAGTCGGTAAGACCGATCATCCTAAGTACTGTGTTTACCATCGATTCATTGGACATCCTACTAGAGCATGTTATGTGCTCAAGGGCAAGATTCAAGAACTTGTTAATGCTGGAGTTGTTACTCTGCAACAAGATGAAAAGACTGTCACCGCCAATATGGTTTCAGTTCAGTTCGGTAACTTTCCCCCGCAGATGATACAGCATGGTGTCATTCCTATTCCGAAAACTACTCTTGAGATTGAAAATATTCCTTCTCCACCAAATGAAGGTCTCGTTCCTTTTTCTCTAGACAATGGCGAAGTTATGTGGATTCACCCCGATCTTACTTCAGAGTTCGAGGATTCTTCTTCTTCCATGAAGAAAGGTTGCTCCAAAGGCAAGACGAAGATTTGCAATATGGTATCTTTTGATCCCATAGTTGACGAAGAAATTCTATTAGGCACCAGATCAGGAAAGCCCTATTTGAAGGATTACCCTAAAACTCAAGAGAATCCTACTTCTTCTCCTGAACCTACCTCAGCACAACCTGCTCTAGCTGAAGAGAATCCTGCTACACCTTCACCAGTTGTGATTTCTATTCCTCCCAAGCCAGTGACTGCTGATAAAGGCAAACAACAAGTCCGCTTTGATAAACCTTGAAGAAATCGTCTCCTACAGGACTTGAGAAGCCTTACAACTTCGATATATTGGCTCAACTAGCCAATACCCCAGCAAAGTTGTCTATCTTTGAACTCTTGCGTCTTTCCAAAGAGACTCGAGAAACCCTCAGCGAAGCTCTTATGCAAGCAGAAGCTTGTCTAACCTTCCTCAAAAAGCCCGAAGCAGAATCAGTCTCTTGTAATAGTGTTCAGGAATTCATTCCGAACATAACTTTTACGCAAGATGACATGCTAATGGAAGACAACAGGCATGACCGTCCTCTTTACTATACAGGATATGTCGATTCGATGAAAGTCGATCGTATTCTGATAGATCCAGGGTCTGCTCTTAGTATCATGCCGAAGACAATGCTCGATGCTTTGAAAATTCCTGTGCATAGTCACTCCACTACAATCACTACCATCCTTGGATTCAATCAAGGAAGGAGTGAACCTTTGGGCAAAATTCGCCTAAAACTTCAAATTGGCAATCTTCGTACAAAAGTTACGTTCTACATTATTGACAATTTTGGTTGTTCTTACAACGCTCTATTGGGGAGACCATTCTTACACGAGCACAATGTTGTTCCATCAACCCTTCATCAATGTTTCAAATATGTTGATGACAAAGGCGTTGTTCGTAAAGAGGTTGCGAATCTTTATCCCTTTAAAGGTGTTGAAGCATACTGCAACGACGCTCGGATGTATAAGGATGAATTCATGAAAATCGTGTTAGCATTAGACACTGAAGAAGAACAAGAAGCGACGCCTAAAGACACTCTTATCATACCTGTCAAAGGGCGAGTTTCACATCCTCAGTCTTCTAAACCATTGGCTATTCACTTGCCAGTACAAAAGAAGTCAGTTGATGCTGATCAAGATCAAAGGGAGCTCACCTCTTCTGAGCCACTTGTTATCGATTTACGTCGTAACAAGGACAAAAAGCAGCTCACTTCTTCTGAGTCAATTGTTGTTGATCTTACTCGCAACAAAGAAAAAAAAGAGCTCACTTCCTCTGAGCCACTTGTTATCGACCTCCGTCGTAACAAGCCTCCCTCACGTTCTTCTTCTCCCCCTCTTGTAATTAATCTGACCAAGCCTGCTAAGGCCAAAGGTCCTGTTGTAAATACTGATGTACAAATCAATGAAAAAGCACCTATTTTCCAGTATACTGATGTTATTTATCATACTAACTACTATTTAGATATGTTAGATAGCTTCCAATCAATTACAATGGGAGTTGTGCAATCTCTTCATACAGAAGTCTTACTCGAATACTCAGATGATTCATACTTTGTTGTCTCTTCTCGAAAGAGAGGTGAAAGTCCAATAATTTTTATTAAAGGACCAGAACAAAAATTCAGTTATACGGATGACAGTAAACTTAACGACACGGGGCGTATCCAACTCCATCGTTATAGTCAACAATCAAAAGACATCATTCGAAAAATGGGTTATGATTTCAAAAGTGGCTTCAATTACGGTAAGGGTAGACGAACTCCTATCCGTACAACTGTTCCGAAAGGAAAGTCAGACATGTACTATAGCAGGACTAAGAGAGGTCTCGGATATGCTTCTCCTCCATTATTATCTCCAGCAGTCTCCGACTCTGACAGTGAAGAACGCTCTAACTCATCTGATTCCAGATCTTGGGATTCTGATACTAGCATTGGTGAAGTCCATAGGTTGGTCGTATCATCTAACATGGTCTCTGTTGAACTTCCAGAAGGCTATGACGAAGAGGTGGAAGAAAATCCTGAAACAGATCCTTGGGCTCAGCATATGGACAATCAGTGGGTACTTCGCTTTGAACAACGTGAACCACCTACTGAAGATCAATTAGTTCAAGTTGATGTAGGAGAAAGCAGCTCGCCTCGTCCAATCTTTATCAGCAAAAATCTTCCAGAGACAGACAAGGAAGAGTTGATTCTTCTTATTAAAGAATATATTGATGTCTTTGCCTGGAGTTATGAAGACATGCCGGGTTTAGATCCCAAGATTGCTACACATAAACTGAACATTTTGCCTAACGCAAAACCTGTTAAGCAGCAACAGCGACGCTTCAAACCAGAAATGATGGACGCGATCGATGATGAAGTCAAAAAGCTCATTGCTTGTGGCTTCATTCGAGAAGAACAACATCCTGATTGGGTAGCCAATGTCGTCCCAGTTCTTAAGAAAACTGGCAAAGTTCGAGTCTGTATTGACTTCCGGGATCTTAATGAAGCATGTCCAAAAGATGAATTTCCTCTTCCTATTACGGACGTCATGATCGACAATACCTGTGGGTTTGAACGAATATCTTTTATGGATGGATTCTCTGGATACAATCAAATCAAGATGCATCCTGAAGATGAAAAGCATACTTCTTTCCGCACTCCTCGTGGTGTTTATTGCTATACGGTGATGCCATTTGGTCTTAAGAACGCTGGTGCAACTTACCAACGTGCTATGAGTACTATTTTTAAAGATCATCTTCGCAAAACTGTTGAATGCTATGTTGACGATATTGCTGTCAAAAGTCGTCTAAAGGAAGATCACCTTCAAGACCTGAGAACTATCTTCAATCTCATGCGCCAACATCAACTCAAAATGAATCCCACCAAGTCATTCTTGGGTGTCTCTAGTGGCAAATTTCTCGGCTTCGTCATTACCTCTAAAGGTATACACGTAGATCCTGAGAAGATCAAAGCTATTCAAGAGATGCGTCCTCCACGCAATCTAAAAGAGCTACGAGGATTCCAAGGTCGACTTGCGTACATCAGGAGATTCATTTCGAACTTGTCTGGACGTTGCAGACCATTCACTCAACTAATGAAGAAGGGTGTTTCTTTCGTTTGGACTGAAGAATGTCAACAAGCATTCGATGATATCAAGCGATATCTCATGAACCCACCAGTCTTGGTGACGCCTATTTCTGGTATTCCGTTCTTAATGTATGTCCGTGCTATGGATCATTCATTGGGTGCTTTACTTGCCCAAAAGAATAAAGAAGGTCACGAACAGGCCATCTATTATCTTAGTCGTACTATGATTGGTGCTGAACACCGTTATAGTCCTGTCGAGAAAGAATGTTTGGCTCTCATGTTTGCTGTACAAAAGATGAGGCATTATATCATTGGTCAAACTATTCATGTTATATCTCGAGTTAACCCTCTCCGGGTACTCATGAAGAAACCAAGTACACTTAATTCTCGGTTGGCTATATGGGCAATCCTGCTAGCTCAATACGACATGGTGTATGTTCCTCAGAAGTCGGTCAAAGGTCAAGCGCTGGCGGACTTCTTAGCGGCTCATCCTGTACCTGAGACATCTAAGCTCTATGACGAAATTCCAGATGAAACATTGGAAGTTAATATGATTTCTGAAGAATTTCCAACCTGGCGTTTATTCTTCGACGGTGCATCAAGGATCGGACCAAATGGTGCTGTTGTGGCAGGTGTTGGAGTGGTCCTCGTTTCTCCAGATGGATCAACTATCCAAAGAGCCTACTCTCTAGATGAACCTTGTTCTAACAATGTAGCAGAGTATAATGCTCTACTTATTGGCCTTCAGTTAGCTAAACAACTGAATGTTGAATATCTTGAAGTATACGGTGATTCTAAACTGGTTGTTAATCAGGTTAGAGGAACCTATGAAGTTCGTCATCAAGACTTAGTGTCTTATCATGAAGCGGCAATCAATTTAGCTATATCATTCAAAGATTTCTTCATTGACTATGTGCGGCGAGCTTGCAATACTGAAGCAGACGCTTTAGCCAATCTTGCAGCTGTCTTAGCTATCCCTATTAAAAGACAGCAGGTGGTAGTTATCTCCAACCGAGAACTGTTCTGTATTGAAAATAATCGTAATATTGAATTCAGCAATTTTGCTGAAGTTAATGTTATCGATGATGACTGGAGAACTCCTTTTATCGACTTCGTGGTACATGACATACTTCCCGAAGATCCTAAGGAGGCTACAAGTGTTCGTCGACGATCTCTCCGATTCTATTATAATCAAACTACCAAGACACTCTATCGGCGAACTTATGACGGTCTTCTTTTACGCTGTCTCGCTGGTGATGAAGCTAAGCAAGTACTACGTGAAGCTCATGACGGTGTATGTGGAGCACATCAACCTGGTCCTAAGCTACAAGATCGCATTAGACGTATGGGTTACTACTGGCCCTCTATGGTATCGGATGCCATAGAGTATGCAAGGAAATGTCGAGCTTGTCAAATCCATGCAGACTTCATTCATCAACCATCAGAATTCTTACACCCGACGGCTGCTTCCTGGCCTTTTGAAGCTTGGGGTATGGACATCATAGGGCCTATTAACCCTCCTTCTTCTAGAGGACATCGGTTCATATTGGCAATAACTGATTACTTCTCCAAGTGGGCTGAAGCTATACCACTGACTGAGGTTAAGACTAGCAATGTCATCAACTTCGTTAAACACCACGTCATATATAGATTTGGTGTACCCCGAAGAATCATCCATGACAATGGACCTCAGTTCATCAGTCAGAAGTTCACTAGATTCTGCGATGATCACCGGATTAATAATGTCGCTTCGACAGCATACAATCCTGCCGCTAATAGTTTAGCTGAAGCTTTTAACAAAACCATCATTAAACTCCTCAAGAAGTTTGTATCTACTAACAAACGGAACTGGAGCGAGAAACTTGGCGAATGTCTTTGGGCTTATAGAACTACAGTCCGCAATCCCACAGGCTTTACACCTTTCTCTTTGGTGTATGGTTGTGAAGCTGTTCTTCCTTTAGAGCTGCAAATTCCTTCTTTAAGGATCGCTATTGCCAATGAGCTTACCACAGAAAATAATGATCTTCTTCGACTTCAAGAGTTAGAAGCGTTGGATGAGAAGCGATTAATGGCTCAACAGCATATTGAGCTATATCAAGCCCGCATCTCAAAGACTTTCAATCGCAAAGTTAAAGTTAGAGCATTTCAACAAGGAGAACTTGTTCTAGCAGTCAGACGTCCTATGACTATGACTCATATGAGCAAAGGGAAATTCGATGCGAAATGGGAAGGTCCCTATGTTGTAAGCAAAGTCTTCTCAAATGGAGCTTATCAACTTTCAGAGCTTGATGGTCGAATTGCCATGATGCCTATCAATGGCAAATTTCTTAAGAAGTATTTTGTATAAATGTAAATGCTTGTAAAATCGTCAAACAGGATCAGGTTCATAAATAAAATGCAAATTTTATTTCATCATATGATAGTACATAATATTAAAGGTCACTATCATCTTTTTCTATATTCGGACGCGGGCCACTGCCGTCCTTCTCGAAGACATGATCAGCAAAAGAGCTAAGAACCTCCTTGCTGGAACCCACGAGGAATTTGCAGGCGGCCATCCTCATGGCTTCTTCTTCTTCAGTCTTTCCTGGTTCGAGCAGGAAGTCCAAGATATCCCGTGGCGGCTGGGGTGCAGACGGACCTTCGCCCGCTTCTGCCTCCTTCGGCTGGATTGGATCGGCAGGGCGCTCTTCAGTGCTCTTCTCAACCTTCGGGGCGATCTCGGCCTTCTTAGATGCTTCTCCGGACGACATTTTTATGTTGAAAAGCAGAAGTGTTCATTCCTGTCAGATTTCTGCTATATTTATAGACAGAAGTTCTTCAAATAACGAAGCGACGGTTCATCCGTTCATTTATCACATTCATCAGACGGTTCATCCGTTCATTAATGCCTGACGGTTCATCCGTTCATTTATCACATTCATCAGACGGTTCATCCGTTCATTAATACCCGACAGTTCATCCGTTCATTTATCATATTCAACCGACGGTTCATCCGTTCATTACTATCACCTGACGGTTCACCCGTTCATTTCACCTGATGGTTTATCCATTCATTTCCATTTAATGGTTTACCCATTCATCACCACTTGACGGTTCACCCGTTCATTGTCATTCATCATTTGACGGTCTTCCCGTTCATTCATTTCATAAACATTGACGGTTCATCATCGTTCATTATCTATATCAGCAACTGGTTGTTTTCGACTAAGTTGTCAAGTCGAAGTAATAATATTCAATATATTCTGCCATGTCCATATTACCTCTGAGCAGATATAATAAATATAATTATTTTCTACAAAATTATCAAAAAAAATATATATCATGTCTTGCACCTCTGAATATATTTTCTATCTCTATTATTTATATCTAATAAGATATGCAATAAATAATGGAGCCACAACAAAAAAATGTCTTTTATTTATGGAAATATGAGACATTACAAAAATGCTTCCATAGCAGCAAAAGCAAAGATACAAAAAAGTTCTAATCAAGAAGGAGGAATAATTAAATTGTCGATTTGCTGCTTCAATGTCCGCAGCTCTTCTTCATGTGTTGATTCTACTATTTTTTTTGCTTCCTCCATCCCATTTTCTTCATCAAAGATAGGCATATCTACTGTCCTGCGGGTAATTTCAGCACTATGAGTCTCGTCATACTCATTTTTCTCCTGAATTAGGGTATTGAGTTGTTCAATCATAAATCGTTGATTGGCAGTTTCTTCTTCAAATTCCTTCTGAAGGCGAATAATTTCCGCTTTCAATTCAGCAAGCCTCTGTCCTTTGTTCTCAGCTGCCAAAGTAACTGATTCTATCTTTGAGTTGAATTCAGCTGATTTTGCAGAATGAGCTTCTAAAAGGTTCTGAAGGTTTATCCTTTCTATATCAGCTTCTTGGGCTAGTCGTTCATATTCAGCTTGCACCAGAGAGTCTATATTCTTCTTCTTGAGCTCTTTATATTTCCTTATGGATACTTCCAACTCATCTAATATATGTTCAAGAAGAACGGCTTGGGCTTCGTCTCCTTGGCCTCTTATGGCTTTTATCAGGAAAGAAGTGGGGTCCCTAACCATAATGAAGTTAGCTCCTTCCTTCTCTATCATTTTACGGACAAGAGATCCCAATGACTCAAAGAAACATCTGGTAAAAGATTGGACAACTTGCTGATTGATGGCTATAGTTCCAGGAGTCGAAGCTACCCCTGTTGAGGATGGGGTAGTCGGTTGCTCAATCCTTTGCTGATGAATGATAGGCTCTTTAAACAAAGGAGCCAGAGTAGAACTAGCTGCTCCTCCTGTTTGTTCTTCTGCAAAAAGTAAAATTATTATTTTACTAATTTGCCAATAAACAAAAAGATCAAATTAAAAAAGCAGTCTTACCTTGATTGGATCTAACAACAACTGCATTTCCTGCTGGAATAGACTCCCATTGAACGGAAGTAGCTTCAATTGCGACAGCTTGGCTGCTGCCCGCTTCAGAGCCGCAAGATAAGTGATGGCTACTACTAACAACTACCGTTGGAATAGGCACCATAGCCAGGTCCCTCGGAGGTGTTGGTAGAGTATCAAGACCTGCAAGAACTACAAATGAAGATATTAGATATCAATCTATTTTAAAGAAAGAAGATTGTTAAATATCATTTTATACCTTGGGGATCGGTAGCGGGACTCTCTTGCTGAACATCTTCACCAGCCACTTCTTCAGGGGATACTTCTATCTCGACGTCTTCATCAGGGTTAACAACCTTTTCTACTAACGCCTCTACTTCAATATCCTTTTTAGGATCCGAAGTATCGTCGGCGGTTTCAAGAGATATGTGTTCTTCGCTGTCCCCTTCAGGATTCTGTATATACTTATCAATATTTCCAGACGAAGAGCTTTCTTCATCCTTATCTTCTTCTTCTTCTTGGGCTACATTCCCACTGTCAGTTGCGGTGAGATCCTCCTGCAGGCTATAACAATCTTCTAAAGCTTCGATCATTTTATGCTCTTCTTCTTCACGAAGAGTCTTTGGGGTAGGAGGAAGCTGAGTCGTCTCCACGACAGGTGAAAGGGGTCGTGTAATATTTAGCTCCTCTTCAATGATGTTTTCTCTGAGTATTTCAACTTCAGTTCTGGGGTCAAGATCTCCCCTTTGTTCAGTCTCTTCAAGGATTTTATTCCCTGATTCAGAAACAGGGGTGGGAGATGGCATTATAAATCCTGCTGCAGCATCTACTGAAGTCAGGAGTTGTTTGGAAGAAGAGGCTTCTAAATTTCTTCTGGTAACCAACTTCTTCTTCTTTCTGTGTAGAGGTCTATCGGGACTCTCTACATTTATTGGTGCTGTTTGCTTCTGTACAGAAGTTGGTGTTGTAGCAACTTCCTGAGTTGTCTCGGCTAGCTGCCGAGATTGGGATCTTGTAGTCACTTTATCAGAAGAATGCTCCAAGACCAATTTCTTCTTTGCTGCAGGAGCAGGAGGCTCCTCTCTTCTTCTTTTCTTGGCAGGAGACTTTCCCACTCTTAGAGAGATCCGCATTGCTGCGTTTATCTCTTGTTGGAACATCATTTCTGTTGAAGTTTCTAGGGGTTCATCCGCCGGCTCGTTCACCTCATCATTGGCAGGGATTGATAAAGCTATTCTCCCTTTCCTCAATCTTATCGCAGAAGCAAAACTATCGGCGAGATTAAAGTTCTCGGCAAAAGTATTTGCAGATGTGTAAAATACCGAGTATGTAAAGAGCATCCGAGGCCCTTGAGGAGTGCTCTTTGGTGGCATAGAGAAGGTAGCCTTTGTGTCACGGGCATTGTAGTAGGCCCAAGCTCGGGCCCCGTCAATCAAGAAACCCTTGCCCTGAAGGCAGGTGATTGCGTTCCCTACGTGGAACTGATCATACCCAAATTGTCTAGCAAAACGGCTAGGGAGGTATGGTTCCAAAAAGCATTCTTCTTCAAAGCGGTATACTAAATGAGATGGTCGAATTGTCTTCAACCATTCAAAGGCCACACGGTTTAAGGGCTGCAGTTTTGAATCTACCATGTTGGGTGGCATCTGGTCATGACCGGCCGGGAGAGGCGCGCAACAGAAGTTCCATCCTCTGTTCAAATTTAAAACGAATCTGCATTCACTCAGAGAGGTGTACTTCCATTTACCCTGAGAATATCTGCGCAAGAAGCTGCCATCTACTGGTCCCATACCAGGGTCCATTAAAGTTGGATAGTGGAGGAGTAACCATCCAAAGAGATAAGTGTACGGCATTTCGAGACGGGGGAATTCTTTCTCTCCCTTTGCCTTCAGCATCGAGTCAACATACAAGCGAAGACTCGCATTCAATCTGCAGGTCATTGCCGATAACAAGTCAACCTTATAACCGAAGACTAGCTTGACGGCAGCAAAAAGTACACCGCGATGAAAACGGTCCACTGCACTAGATCCCGGGACCACGAATCGTCTGAGCCAGTGTGTCAGAAACCCTGCTAACTGGGCTTCTTTGGACATGGGTCTGTAACCCATTCTCAAAAAACTCTCCAAAATGTCACCTTTCTTTAAAGGTGGACATTGATAATCATCCTTCATTTCCTTATCATAATGTTTACTTTCTTCCATCATCTTCATGACTTCCGTGTTAATCAGGGGTTTGAAAAAATGAGGGTAACATTTGTCATTTTCCTTGGTTTTCTTCTCTTCAATATGATTTAAGAACAAATATGGCAACCACTTCGAAGAATAGCAAGTGTTGGCCGTAGCACTCTTATAGTACAAAGAGCAAATTTTGTAATGGCATAGCAGTTCTTCAAACACTGCTACCATTTCTGCATTTTCTTTTTTGAGTTTCTCCAACTCGTCATTTGTGGGAACAAACTCCTCATATGGAGCATCCGCCATGGGCAAGTATGAGATGTACTTCATCTCGTGGAGTGCAAACCCCATCTCTCCACCCGGGGTCATGAAGGTTCCTGTTCTGTAATTGTATCGCTCAGCCAAGGCCAAAAACATTTGAGGGTTAGGAGCAAACCCGTATACAGTGGCATGCACTGCTTGAAACAGGTTAATTTGTTGAAGTTTATCTTGGAAGGTTGTCAGAACCCAATTTGCAATGCAATTCCATCGTTTGTAATCTGGATTCACTAATCCAGTCATTCTGATATCCTGTTCAGGGTATCTTCCTTCTTCCTTCGCAAATTCATTTGCGAATATAGGGGTTCTGACGGGCATCAGCATAGAGGAGTTTTCCGGTGGGATACAGCTGGGTCTTAAACCTCTCAACATAACACTGTATCTGTCAGAAGAGCTGTAAAACATATCTTTCCCGTTAACCTTCTTTACAAAGATCTTCCCTGTACGAGCATCCTGGAGAAGGGTGATGTTCCAATCCATTTTCCTTGGGTAGCTCGCATGAGCGTACCGTGACAAAGGAAGGCATCGAGCAATTTTAGGAATGAAGAATGATCTGTCTTCCCGGTGGACTACCATCTCCTCCATCATTGGCCTAGGCTGGGAGACTTTTTCAAAGGCATCACCAAACAAGAATAAGGGTTTCTTGTGGATAACAGCATCTGCTGATTCCAGAGGCTGTCCATTCATTAGACACATTAAAGTTTCGTTGTCCTGAGAAATCAATATTGCCTGACGAGAAGTCGGCAGATCGTATTGAGGATAATGGACGTGAGACAAATCTTCTTTATATTCAGATTCAGACAAAGTTCCCACAAAATGTTCATAGTTTGGATCTTCATTGGTTTCAACTGCATCAAAAACAGATGAAGATCAGTACAAGTCAAAAATTCTATTTTTTAGACAAGCAAAACAGAAGAGTACACAATCGTCAGATTGCGCTAACATGGATTGCGCAACATTAGTTTGCGCATCATAATAGGGTGCGCAAACCAATCGATTGCGCTGACATTCAGCGCAAAGCAATCGATTGCGCTGACATTCTGTCAGCACAATTCGATAGATTGCGCAGGATTACAATCTTCATAAAAATGAAGACTGATTGTTTATGCAACCAAAAAAACCCTAAAAAGGGTGGCGCAAGTTGAACTCATCTCTAAAAAGAAATGAGTTTCGAAGATTGGTGGAAGTCAAAACACCCTAAAAAGGGGTTTCGATCGGTTTTACTACCTATCAGAGCAGGGTGCGCAGACTCATGTCGAGATGCTCGCCGAGCAACTCTGTCAGAGGATTCGGCCGGAGCTTTTCCTTTCGCAGCGGCGGTAGCGGCAACATTAGATCGTCGGGGCGCCATGGAAGTCGTCGGAGAAAGAAGACAGAAAGGGTTCGGGAATTTTTCTCTCAAAAGCACGAAAGAGGCAAAGTAAAAAAATGAAATGAAGAAGTGGGCTATTTATAGCCTTTGAAATACGAAACGGCTGCCTTGGATTGCGCCTAAGATCAGGGAATACTTCGCTTTGCACAGACAGCTCATCATCATGCGCAACTTGATTCAAAAATTCAAAAATTCAAAGTATTTCGAAACTTTGAATCAAATCAACTTTCGAAAACTTTGAAGGGGGTCTTGTAGGTCCTAAAAAAATCAAGTTGCATCAATCAACAAAATTAAGAAATCAAAATATACATCATTTTGATGAATTGCGCAGACAAACAGATTGCGCAGCAATCCGATTGCGCACACTGCTTTGCGCACACAACCGATTGCGCAAGCTGACGTGGCAGAAGTCATCATTACTAAATCAAATCAAATCTTTTCTGACAACTGACAGCGCGAATAACAAGGAGTCTGTTCGTTTCTTGCGCCGCACAGTGCTCGAGGGCGGCTGACAGCTGGCAGCGCAAACCAATGCTGCGCAGTTTGAGTCTGCGCAAATCATGTATGCGCAATTCAACTCTGCGCACTTTATCAAATATAACTGTTAAGTTACACGTGGCATTCATGCCATCGATTGTTCATTATGTGGCAACTGTTTATGCACGATCATGCACATTTCTATCAAATCATGCCATGTGTCCATGATAATCGGCCCACGATCCAGTAACTATCTGCGCAAATCAATGTCGCGCAAACCAATGCTGCGCAAATCATCCTGCGTAGTCCAAAATAACTGAAAATTAGTTATTTCCAGAACTCTATAAATAGAGTTTCAAGTCTTCATTCAAGAGATCAGAGATCAGATATCAAGATCAGAAATCAGAAATCAGAGAGTCCAGGAGTTCTTGCCAAAGTGCTGCTGCATTCTTCCGAGACTTTTGTCTTCAACTTCAGAGGCTTTTGCCTTCAGTTTCCAGGGTTGTTTTCAACTTCAAAGGCTTCGTCTTTACAGTTCACATCGTCCAAGGGATAAAGCAATCGTCATCGAGATTGGATTCCTACAGTTGTAATTTTCCCAGAATTCTTGTAATCTTTATTACAGTTTGTATCAATAAAGTTCTATACTTTTGTTTTTACAAACAGATTATTTTGAGGCATAGAGAATGAACACTTATCCCTTGATGCATGAAAGAGTAGATGTTCCTCATGAGACTCTGATGGCTGGAATACAAATAAGTATCGAGATGCATTATATGTAGTAGACCGTGTCGGTGAATAATGTTGTCCCATGAATAACGAGTTTGAGTGAAATATAGAATTTGTTGAATTTCGACTTAGCTGAATGAGTTATGTGATATCCACTAAATGACCAATATACAAATGCTAGATGATTGATGCCATAGTGATTGGATCGGTGAACGAATGATGAAATCTTCTTATAGAATCACAAGGAGATGATGCAAAACGAATGTTGATGGTTAACATGAATTGCTAAGAGATGTACGTGTTTGTTGCTAGCAAAAATTTATGAAGGATTCCTTCGGAAGAAATACGATTATATAGTTGCCTATTTTAGGTTAAAGAGTACAGACCGTATTGATGATCTAAAAATGTGGGAATTGAATATGTAGCGAAGAGACAAATACAAAGAGATTGTAAATGATAGACCATTGAGGTAGCGATGTTTGATTATGACTCAGAATAGTTGGCCTAAATGAATAAACACAATTTGAGTACGATATGAGAATACAAGTCGAATTAAGAAGAGGATGCTGCATCTATACTAGTGAAAACTGAGATTTTGATGTTCGATTGGTAAAGTTTTATATGATAGCTTCAGGATTGACCCTTAAGAATTGTCGTATAGATTTTGTCGGTTGTGGGTAAGTCTAGAATTACTTCGTTGGGTAAGGCCCGAGGATGAGTACGGGTAGAAAGACTTGATCCAAGAATGTCGGTTGTTTGCCTAGAGTGTCGGTTGTTGCCTAAGTTTTAGATTTGTTGGCTATGATATTCAGTTGTTCGAGTTTGGAAATAAGTTCATAAGATTGGGGTGGTGTCCCATGTCCCTTAAGTTGGTCAGATCATAGATTGTCCCTGAGATAAGATAGAGTCCCTATGATAAGAATTGGTTGTCTCTAAGATAAGAGATAGTATGTCCCTATAGCTATCCATCTCAGATGAGTTAGCTGAATTTTTTATTTAGCTTAGAATAGCTGACCATAGAGACTTGACAGAATGCTAAGTTGACTGTTGGAGACCCGTAGGATGTCCCTATTAATGTTGCGTGGGTATTGTCGGAATGAGTAAGATGTGTCGGAAAGTAAACTTCATAATGGAATGAAGATTGGAATATTTGATGTTACAATGTTGGATGGGATGACGGATTATGTTGGTTTCGAAACTTGGTTGCCTTTATTCGGAATGTCAAAAATTGTTGGAACTTGTTAGACTAGATTGATTGGTTGGTTGAATTATATTGAGTTATGCAAATTGTTGGTAGTCGCCTTGAGACAGTCGAAATAATTTCATTGATGGATAATCGGATCGGAATTGAGAAAAAGTGTAACAACGGAATGAGTTTGTGTATGTAGTCGAGGTCGGCGAGAGCGAATGGGAATAGGAATGAGCCTCAGAATTAATGCTGCTAGAAATGAGAGTTGCCCATGCGAGATGATAATACATTGACTTGATCAATACGAGAAAATGTTTGAGTACATCGAAAAACTTTTGCTAGAGTGGAATGATGGTATGACTTGAATATTGAATCATGATCGAGAAATTTACGAGTTACAAATAAAGTGTACGGATGCGAACGATAATGTGTACGTAAATTGATCAATGAGAATTGTGGTAGCAAAATGAAATGTGGCTACTGAGATTTATCAACTTTAGTGGCAGGAATGACAATGAACTTGAAAGAAATACTTTGAGAATATTTTGGATCGGCTGTGAAAAAATTTCTCAAGTTGAAATTTGTAATATTCATTGGGTTATAAGTTGGTTGGAGAATTGAACAAGTGAATAGCAGCTATACGAGATGCTCAGAGGATTTATTGATGTTCGAAAATAAAGTATACAGGTAGCTCGTTCACTTTCTCTATCACTGAACTTGGCTGAAATGCATGTAGTTTGGGGACGCCTAAAATATGTGTATGATTCCAACTAAGTGGTATGCTGAATTCAAACGAAGTCACGGGAGAGGATTATTATGTGCTAAGTAATTGTAGGAGTGTCGGAGGAAAGAACAAAGATGGTAAACTATTTTGAATCAAATTGAAATGTTGTGACGAGATGGTACATTATTTGAAATCAATCGAGATGTTGCGACGAAATATTTAATAATGCAAGTTGATCATTGAGAAGTTTCATAAAAGTCGGTTGAAGTATGGGAATGAGTTTAGTTTATGTTTCGAGGATGAAACTTTTTCTGAGTGGTATATATTGTAGTGCTCCGACCCGCAAGATGCCTTATGATGGATGGTTGGTTTAATGAAGCCTTGTTGGACTTGGGAATATGCAAAGGATCACTTGGAAGGCTACGCGATCAAGGTAGGAATCGTCCTATGAACGTGAGTAGTATTAAACCCTTCGAAGATCCTTTAGCTTCACGCTTAATAAAAAGGATAATATACTATGTTGATCGTTGAATCGCTGAATAACACCTTGCATGAAAGTCGGAAAGATAATAAAAGATAATTAATCACATGACCCGAAAATGGTTGCGAATCATTTTATCGATTGTGTGTGCTTCGAATCATTCCATGAATTGTACGCTTATGTGTTGTTACTATGAAATACATGGCAGGTGAAGGAAAAGTTCCAAATACTTGGGCAGTGAGTATCTCAAGCCTTAGCTCGATGAATGTATGCTAAACAGATGCTAAGCCCAAAGCATTAGGCGGTGAGTACATTGAGTATCGGTTGGAAAGAAGTATGGTATCAAAGATGTGTGAAAGGGAATGGGTAACAACATTCTATTATCCCATCGCCGATATAGAATGTTGATTACACCAAGACCCTGCAATGAGAAAGACGGCAATACGAATGGGAATGGTGGCTGAATTACTTAGTTTTTCTTATCGTGCATTATATGTTTCTTCATAGATAAGTTGCATATAGTTGCATGGTCATGGACAAATTGTCGACAAGGTGGTTCCTCGAACGGTATTCCAAGGCCTTGGAATCTGGTTCGTCATGGGGGGAGCCTCGTGCTAAAGTAGTAGCACGGTGTAAAAGTAGTAGCACGGTATACAGGACCTTCAGTGGGGCTAGCTACCCGCACAGTAAGGGGTGCCATTATACCTGGAAGATGGTCCAAGATAGCGTGTCGCCAGTGACCTCCATATAGATAGATCCAATGCTAATGATGTCTTATGCAGGCAGAGTTAGTTATTACTCAATTACAGGGAAGGATGTCGGCTGTTAGTAAGAATCACCTGAATGGTGACAATTATATTGAATTATGATATTGTTTCCTAACAATGTCTTGTGCAGGCTGAGTAAGTATTATAAATATACAGGGATGGCTACACGACCGTGGATAAGAATCACCAAAGGGTGATAATTGTATGCTTTAAATTATGTTGGCTATGAGATCTGCATGCTTTACTTCTTGTCCGCTATAAACATGAAATTGACCCTAAGGCAACGAGAAAGACCATATTTAATAATGTTCTATAACATCATTACTTAGTGTTGTCTTCATAGGTAAGTTGGGCCAGCACCGCTCGCCAGTACATTGATGATGTACTGACCCACGTTGTGGGCAATATTACATGTGCTCGTACATAGGAGAAATCGTTTGATTAGTGCTTGGCATCAATGATTCGAATGGGTGTGCAGAAGCTCTTCTTACAAGACGATGTCTTCTGCTATACAGGAGATAATGTATGGAACAGTGTAATTCAGTTGAACTAGTGAGATTGTAGCCAAATTGGCAAGTTCGTTGTAAAGATGTCGGCATATTCAGTTATAGCCTAAAAGGCAAGTGTATATTCAGTTGGCTATTCAAGAGTCATGTAATCAGTTGTAAACTCTGTATTCCACTGCAAGTCTTGTAATCCATTACATTTATCAATAAAGAGACACATTTTTTCATATCTTGTGTGACTTCAATTTATCTGCTTGGTTTTGCTGCGCTGTCATTTTTTTCTGAGAAATACTCGTAACTGTAATGGTTTTGCCTTGTACAAGAGCAATCTAGACTTGTACGGCATCACGCCCAGTGGCTAGTTTTTGATCCTCCGGGATCGGGGCGTGACATATTTGCCCATTGAAACTGATATTCTATATAAGGTGGCAATTGTTCTGATGTCCTCATCATTTTTTTTAGGGCAAATCCTTAGTTCTAGCAATTCCTATTAATCTTTCTGCCCAACAAATGCAGCAGAAGAAAACATAATTTCCCTATCCTGCAAATGGAAAATAAGTGTAGCCTAGCTAGAAAAAGGTAACTATTTTCAAATAAGAAAAGATATAATGGCACCATGCCCTGACAAAATAATTTTTTCGTCTTCAGATTTTACAAGAATTTTTGAGAAGTAGTTGCAACTCAACATACAAACTTAATTCTAAGAATAATCAAATCGGAACAAACTAAAATTTGCTATAAAAAAAATTCCAACATAGAAAACCATATCTCCTAATCTTTCTGTCATGGGATAAGCATACGGTAAGCAACATGATTTCTTCCCCAGTGTATCCTAATTTGTACCTACAATAAGAACAGTGACAACAGAAAAGCCTTCATCCAAATTCTTGACATTGGCATCATTAATCCTTTTCTTATATCCTGCACATTTAAGGGCCATCTCCTCTCTACCATTAGAAAATTCCATATTCTTATTCTTACCTACAAAAATGATACAAAAGCTTTATCGTATTTTTTGGTCAGCTATTTGAACCCATTTCTTCCACTTGGCTGAAGTGCCCATGTCTCACGTTAACAAAAGTCATATCCTTCCTTACATCCTAAACCCTAGTTTATTTAGGCATACGTAGTTCTAGCAGCTCCTTAACTAACATTTTATTGTACTTCGTGATCGTCTATTAGTCTATATTACACACTAGGAAGTCAGATCACTTCGAAAACTCGTGCTATGTCCATGTCACTTCATGTTGACATTGTTCCAAAAATACACTATAGCATGCCAATCAAGGATGCTTCCTTATCATTGTGTCCCTACCATGTCGTATTCGTGTCCATGCAACATAGGTAGCACATGTCTCAATCACTTGAGACGAGTTTCTCATATCCTATCCTCACTTGCTGCCACCTCTAGTTTCCCATGAATAGACTTATTATTTTGGCATACAAACAAAAAAAAGCCTAGATATTTGGGAATCACACCACATAATGTTGCGGTCATAATAAGTTCAAGAACTTCCAAAATTAATATGAAAAGAAGATTTGAAATAGCTAAACATGGCTGCTTTGATACCGAGCTAAAGTCTGTATCACTAAACCGAAACTCTATAGTTAACGAGGCCACAAGGTTAATATTTTCATATTATTCTGTCACACTCCCATGAATTGAAAAAGAAAATACCTCTCAAGAAAATATTTACACCTATGTTGTACTGACACAAATATGCAGCGCATCAATATGTCAACAATTTTGGTATGTCCTAGTGTATTTTAGAGTGCATGTCTCTTATCTGATACAATGTCCTACATTTGTGCGACATTGGACACTAAGAACCATTTTTTGGAGTGTTGAGAAGACATATTGCAATTATAACCCAAAACTTATAAGAAATGAGACTAATAATTCTTTAATTGTACTAATAAAAGAAAACCATAAATCGTAAGAATTTCATGAAGAAGGGTCAAGAACAGACAACAGCCTACTTCACATTATCATCTATTGGTCTTCAGGGTCAACAACAGACAACAGCGGTCAGGCGTTGCGCTACTCAAGTTGGGGTTTGAGATGCAGCTTGAATCTCTTAATAAGGCTCGGTCCATTTTTCTAGATGCTCTATCTTGAAAAGGTTATGGACTGGGTTAGTTTAATGTGCCCCTAATAGGATTAAGTCGCGCAAAACCTGTAGATAATCCCTACCTTAAGCATAAAGGAAATTGTTATTCGTTTTTTATTTGAATAAACTTGTATGATTGGCCCAGATTACCATTAGTTTTGCATTTCTTTTTATTTATGTTTAAACAGACTGTCCTTTTTTTCTTATGCTAAGGAGACTTTATATACATTAATTTTCACATAGGAAGCATACTTTGAACTGCCAATATAATCAGCATTAAAGTCCATGGAGTTCATTAAAGTTTCAAACTACTATTACACAGTCCTTTTGATTTCATGCTTCTTCCTTCCTACAAATACTATTTTAAATGTTTGAAGAAACAAAACTCTCAACCTTGCAAGAGAATAGTTGCCCTGTTATATCTTTTGAATCCATATATACATTGTACCATCGCTTAAAAAGTTTGGTCTTATTCTTTGTGGGAATGGAAAGTTTGGCTAGAAGGTTTGCTTTGGTTCCTCTGGGTGATCCTCCTCTAATGTCTTACAAGAGCAACTATAAAGGGATGCTAACTGTTGTTGATGTTGTTCATCTGAAAACATATATTATACTCTTTTATCAGTGTATGATTAGCAATTTAATCAGACGTATCCTTTTATCACGTATATGTAATAGCAGTTTCTTGATTTAAACTTGTTTCATAATGTTGCAGGTAGGTATTGCTAGTTGTCATTGTATAGATCTCCATTATTCGGTTGGAGAATAATTTGGGATCATCTTTCAAAGAACTAATTTTTTTATGACACAGAGAACCAAATAGGTGTACTATGGAAGTTGGGTCATCCATCAGTTCATCTAAGAGGGAGATGGGGCTTGATTTTAATTGTCCTAGTTTTGTTTTGAATATTAGGAAGTAAAGTGGAATGTTATCATATATTGTACTTCTCAATATTTTATTTTGGAAATGATAGTAATTTTCTTAAATTAACCACCTTAGATTTGGGGAAATTGCTAGACTAGATATATAATTATATATATACCTAGTATATAAATACATGAATAAGTACATTTTATTTATGAGTTATATATATATATATATATATATATATATATATATATATATATATATATATATATATATGTATGTATCCAATAATTTGAGTATTATTTATATAAATTATAGTAAACAAAATTAATAAATATATGTTACAACTAGTTGGTCATTTTTATTTATAATATTTCTATAAATATTTCTTGTATATGTGTGCATCTATATCTACTTATATATATTATATACATATATATACACATATAGGTGTTAAAAAACAATACAATTTATCATGAGATTATCAAAATCTCGCGATATGCTCAAGGACTGAAGTGGCCGAGCGCCTGTGCAAACATTTTGAAGGATTTTGATTTTTGAAATCGATCAAATCTTTACCTTTTTAAACCAAGTATTGTTCTAATTAAATCCTAATTAGATTCTCTACAAGATTACCACAGAGCCCGTTTAAAAATCGTATCAAATTCGATTAAATTTGAACTCAAATTCCCATATATATTAGCGGTAGTTCTGTATTTGGATATCATCCAAAATCTGAAAGATTCTACGACCCCCTTCGATCCCGAACCCTTTTCTGACTAAAGATTCCATGACCCCCTTCGATCCTGAACCCTTCCCTGACCTTGGGCAACCTTCCTGCCACCGCGTGCCATCGTAGAACACTGTCGACCGCCGCCAGCAACGCATGACAGTAGCAGCATCGCCTATAGTAGAGACAGTAGCACAGTCTACGAAGCCATCTTCGCGTGGGGTTTTCTCCACGACCACTCAATCATTGTCCGATCTACCTTCTCAGGTTTGAACCTAACTTATATCTTCAACTCCATCAGATGGTTTCAAATTAAATAGAATCAAAATAGGGTTAAAAATTGACCCAAACTTTGGCAAAAACTGTACTTGACAGTTCATAAAAACAGTTCCCTGTACCCTATTAGGAAGGCCAATAATTGTCTACTTGTTGACAATTTTAGAAAACTAATTAAATAGGTTGGTAGCCTATATAAACAGCATGTAAACCGTCTTAGTTTTATCTATAGTAGTTGACGATAAAACTCAGTGTGAAATCAAGAAAAAAACCCCACAAAAAATAGTATTAAAACTTTAAAAATTTCTCGATATGGGGTCTGTCCCAACAAATCGGGCGACTTTGTTGCAACTCAAAGACATCGAAAAGTGCGTACGGATGTTATGGACGAGTGGGCTTTGACAGAAGTCGAATTGGTTACGTGTGTACGATAATTCGAGGATCGGTCGAGGTACACCATATCGACCCCTTTGGAAAAACTCTAATTACTTTGTGCACGTTCGTCATATCGAAAAGAAACTTACGCCGCTGGACTCGTATCATTTTCTGGTCCTGTGAGCCAACTATGGTCCGATTCTAAGAATGTCGACCGGAATACTATTTTGGTGGGCCCACGATCCGACTCAACGGAGGATTTGTGCACGGCTCATCGGAATCCAAATCTAAAAAGCCATTTAGTTCGTATCGAAAATCTAGACTCGTGGGTATATAATTTGTTGACTTTAGAGACCAGAGGTTCTGGCACATTTTTGGTGTAAAATAGGTCCAACGGCGAATATTGTTTTAGCCCGAAATTACTGTTTTGCCCCTGTATCCAGAATTAGACTTACGGGTAGTCAAACTTAGACATTTTTTATATGTCAAACATGTTAGTGATGTCTGTTTCAGCATTCGGAGACGTTCGCATGAGTTTGACTTTTGTGGCTCACTAAATGATTGGATATTGTTAGTTCTATGCACAACCACCATGCAAGTATACCTTGCCAACTTTTACACTATATTATGCATTTTTATTGCCGTTCATTCTAGTTCATGTTTATTTCTTTCTTGTACTTTCACATGATTCTTGTACATGCCTCGTGATGTTTTCCTACCTGTTTTCTTATATGCTACATGTCTTTCTTTTCTTATCACGTATTGGATTTATACTATACTTTACTTGTTTAGAGTTTCGTATTCTTGTGCGTTGACTTAATTTCATCATTTGGACTTGACCTTGACTCAATTTGATTACATGTACTTGTTTTGACTTGACCCTGACCTGTTATAAGACGTTGACTATACCTGACCAGATCGTTCGTGAGCCCCACTGAGCTACGATCTATAGGGTGAGCCCCCCCTCCCCGAGCTGCGGTTTACCTCGGTTAATTTGTAGTCACGTCTAGTATCACAATTCTAGTATAGCATGCCAGTATCTTATGTTCCTTGTGTCTTAGGTCTTGGTGTCTTAGTCCATTGTGCCTCAATTGATTTTTTCTGGATTATTTTTTATTTCTCTGCATATGTTGTATTGTTACATTTTGGCATATTTATATGTATCTTCCTAGTCCCCTGAAGACCTGGTGATCTCTCCAGGTCTGCTGATCTCGTTAGTAGATTAGATGGAGGATTGATGATTGTTTCTTCAGGACTTCAAGTATATATTTAGTTCATATCTTTTCATATTCGTCCAGTATTATATTTTATTTTACTTTGACCATGATGCCGTATAGCCTAGTTTTGCAAGCTTATTTCTTCTTCAGATGCTTGTTCAAGATAATTGTAATAGAGTCTGGTCCAATTTATTGCATATTGTCTTTTTCTGTTACTTGTAGGAACTTGTATGTTAATGCCTGGCCAGCATTAATATATTTGGGACTGAGATGTAGTTTGTTTCTTTAACCAAGTAATTTATTTTATACAGCTTATACGTATTCGAGCCGAGCTGGAGTCCTCTCGATACGTAGCTGGCATGTATACGTCTCCTAGTCATACATATTTTGGAACTGGAGCGTTACATTTTTTTTGGTGGCCCATGCAAGTCGAGTTAGCCGTTTCGGTTACATTACTGTACTGAGCGGACCTGCGATTATGATTAAACCCTTAGGAATCTTAATCCACAACTGCCTTGACAATTCTTTTAGAAATTTCTCTACCGTCCTTGAACTTCGTATTTGATCTCGAATATTCTTCCTTTGCTTTCTCATACCATTGCGTCTCATCCCTTCCTATTTCGGAGTGACGAATAATCGTGCTTTATAGAATTTATCAAAAATTCTTAAGTTACAGTATAAATTGGTTTGCTTATTGAATTTTGGTTGCTTGATAGATAGGAGACGATTAGAGATTCCATATGCCATAGATATCTAGTGGTATAAATTTTTGCAACTAGGGTACAAGGGTTATAAAATTTTAGGACATCATGTATTTAATGGGGTAGTATGACCAAAGGTGGGTAGACGTCCTCAGTATAGAAATAAATATATGATCGTATTAGGTTACGATCTTATGGTAGTCACTCGATCAAGAATAGAGTGTTAGTTTCAGCGAAAAGATTGACCCTCTACAAGAAGAACCTAAACATAGCCTAACCCAACCTATTTACTATTATGTCCTATCAGTTGTATAGCTAGGAATTGACAGAATGGTAGGAATCACTTAGCTTGGTCAGGTAAAAAGAAGGCTTATATAATTGTGATAATAATATGGTTAGGAGGACAAGCCTTTAACACGTTCATTGTAAGACCGCCAACACTAATAGGAGCGACTAGAGGTAACCATATATAGTTTTATGATAGGAACGTTGCATCGAAAAATTGTTTAAGATTAACGATACTTGCTTGATTAGGAGAGTCAATGGTGACATAGTATACCCCCTTTGAACTATTCCTAGTTATGTTAGTGAGCCGTATTTTAATTTCGAGGCTGAATTCTTTTAAGATGGGTAGAGTGTAAGGACCCTAATTTTTGGAAATTATTTTTTACTTATTTTACATGATTTCTATTTGTTAGATTAAATTTTTATCTTTAATTGTGACTATAGATGTAATTTTTTGTAGCTTTAATTTTTGGAGCACAAGAAATACAAATCTTTCGAAACGTCTTTCATGATTTTTGAAGTAGATGAGTCCACCTTCGAGTCGATATACCATGTCCCATCCAAACTTGTTCCCTAATATTCTTCTGACTTCACACAACTTCGGATCAATTTAGGTTATTTGACCGTTTATCGTAATTCTAGGCCTAACTTCCAATTTAAATTTGGGACCCGACATAGATCAAAATCATTTGACCGAATATATGGTTTTAATCCATTTTGGGCCTATGACACATATGCCAAGGGTGTGCCACTTAATCGAGTTTCCATGTGCTATTTATTTGCGAATGGCACAAAAGAATCATTGGTTGACCTTTTGAGTTCAATTTGACTAGAAAATATATCTGGAACCTCACCTAGCCAACCCTATTTGGTAGACCCATGTTAGGTTGCCATGACTTAGTAGAATTATTTTGGGAGTTATACAGCCAAATAGGTTTAAATACAATTTTGTACATATATGATTATATTTATAATAGCATATATATATATATATATATAAATATATATGTGTGTGTGTGTGTGTGTTCTTAGTCATGGTTAAATTTTGATTGACTAGGAATTTTGGCATGGCTGGTGTAGTTGTGTATTTTTACTAGTGTATAAGCCATACTAGGGAAAGCCAAGCCATAGTTGTGTCCCAACTAGAAAAATAATTCAAAGTTGGGGATTAACTCTTATAGATGGTCCAAATAACTAATATTGGAACATTTACTTTTAGGAGACCCAGTTGTACCAAACTAATCCGAACGTGACCCGAACCAAACCCAAGCCCACGTACTATATATATATATATATATATATATATATATATATATATATATATATATATATATATATATGTATATATATATATAGGGAATCCATCTCCTGACCACTAGGACCGCATGCATCTCTCTTAACCACAAGGAATCGATCTCCTGACCACTAGGACCGCATGCATCTCTCTTAACCACATATATATATATATATATATATATATATATATATATATATATATATATATATATATATATATATATATAGGGAATCGGTCTCCTGACCACTAGGACCGCATGCATCTCTCTGAACCACAAGGCTAGAGGTCGTTTGCTATATATATATATATATATATATATATATATATATATATATATATATATATATATATATATATATATATATATATAATTGAATATTTTATTTTGGATATGATAGTAATTTTCTTAAATTGACCTCCTTAGATTTGGGGAAATTGTTAGGCTAGATATATACTTGTATATATACCTAGTATATAAATACATGAATAAGTACATTTTATTTATGAGTTATATATATATATATATATATAAAAAAAAAATATATATATATATATATATATATATATCCAACAATTAGAGTATTATTTATATAAATTATAGTAAACAAAATTAATAAATAATATGTTACAACTAGTTGGTCATTTTATTTATAATATTTCTATAAATATTTCATGTATATGTGTGCATATATATCTGCCTATATATATATTATATACATATATATACACATGTAGGTCTTAAAAAAAATTCAATTTATCGTGAGATTATCAAAATCTCGCGATATGCTCAAGGCCTAAAATGGCCGAGCGCGTGCAAAGATTTCGAAGGATTTCGAATTTTGAAATCGATCAAATCTTCACCTTCTTAACCAAGTATTTTCTAATTAATCATAAATAGATTCTTTACTATATTACCACAAAGACCGTTTAAAATTGAATCAAATTCAAACTCAAATTCTCATATATATTAGCGGTAGTTTTGTATTTGGATTTCATCCAAAATCCAAAAGATTCTACGACCCCCTTCAACCCTTCAATCCCGAACATTCCCCTAACCTTGGACGACCTCCCTGCCATCGCACGCCACCGTAAAACACTGTCGGCCGTCGCCAGCAATGTACGACTGCAACAGCAGCGCCCATAGCAGAGACAACAGCACAGTCTACGAAGCCATCTTCGCGTGCGATTTTATCCCTGACCACTCAATCATTCTTCGATCTATCATCTCAGGTTCTGTCACGCCCCAGAACCAGAATACTGGAGAGCGGGGGACAGACACAGCCAGCTATGTACATTGAAGTGAATCCCACCTC
Organism: Iris pallida; assembly: GCA_029216955.1. Lineage (NCBI taxonomy): Eukaryota > Viridiplantae > Streptophyta > Magnoliopsida > Asparagales > Iridaceae > Iris > Iris pallida. Next base: position 61,612 of record JANAVB010033039.1, on the reverse strand, counting down.
GCAATACGATTACGGCTGTCTAGATACATGGGGGTTTACTACAAGCCATCAGTCTCTTATGGTCATGAACAAGCCTAGTGTCTCAATCTCAAGCAAGTAAGTAAATGTTACAAGATGTTAGATCATCAGACATACAAAGTAAGACGTCACAAATATTACATATTAAGATGATCATGAAGCTAGTCATACAAAACGTGAAGACTAGCAAGAGTTTCAGTCATACATGATCAACCCTAGGATTTGTCAATCATGTTACCGGCCGTAGGCAGACAGTAAGTAAAGTTGCAAACGAACTAACACTTGCTCGGCGGCTAAACGCCTCAAAAGAATATTTTTACAAGGGAGTAGGGGAGCAAAATAAGAACCCACTCATTGCCAGGGTTGTGCCTAGTGGTCACCATCTGGCTGGAAGGCAGGGAGATCCTCGGGAGCTACTCCGAAATGTGGCCATACAAAACCAGCTGGGACAGACCCCAGAAAGAACAAGTGCCACAAGGGAGGCTTCACTTAAGAACTAAAACCAGCATATTAGCACATGATACATAAAGGATAACGAAAGACATGAGTTAGAGAAAGCAGGGTGATAAACGATAAGATGACTAACGGACTATTTCGGTAACCAAGTTACAACCCATAAACCAAACAAGGACCGGGGTTGTAACCCTTCACCTGAACAGAACTTAGTCTCTAACCAATTATCGATAAAGTAAAGCATAAAAAAGCATGTCCTGAGATAGCCATGTACTGGATCTAGGCAAGACTAGACAAGATAGGACTCCATCCATCATTCACGGCCAAGCAAAGAGTACAGCTTGATACTTTAACTAACTAGGGTTATCACAAGCCTAGTTACTAACAAGATGCATCGAGATGTTCCAACAGCCACAAGCCCTACAGTCTTAATTCAGGTTATCCGGTCACAAGTTGAGAGAGTTTGAATAGGTGACTTAGAGGTGCAACACATGACAGTGTACTGAAAATGTGCCCTACTCGATGGCAGGCTACAAGTCCAATTAAAAGCGCCCAGATAACGGGACTGCCTGTAGCTGGAAAATCTTTTCATGAAATACTTGATCACTCTAGTCATTATCCTAGTCAGATTCAGTATGAATCCCTGACCGTGGAAATTAGGAATTTATATCCTAGATATGATGCAAGACGAGACATGTAGCTTATACAAGCACACATACCCACGGTGTGAACACAAGATTTACTTAGCAAGGCATATCGAGATTATCATGTTAGGTTACTTTACCAAGTCAAGAGTGCGTCACAACGGACCACCATCAAGAATTATATGTCAAGTAACTTGTCAAGAGTGCACCACGACGGGTCACTATCAAGAATTATCATGTTACTTGATACTTGTTAAGAGTGCGCCTTAACAGGCCACTATCGTGTTCTATCCTTACATTATCATGATTGAGAGAAACTTGCATAAAATAAATAATAACATATTGTTGAAGCCAAGAAAAAGATCTACAACTTTTATGTTTTGAATTTTTTAAGATTTTAGCTACAAAATAGCCCAAACGGGCAAAAACAGTCATTTGGAGTGACCTGCGCGCAAGTTGTGCGGGCAAAATCACCCACGGCGCACGTTGCGCGCAAGCACGGCGCACATTGCGCGAATGAAAACCGCGCGGGCGCGCGGCCGTGCAAGTTGCGCATTGTGCGCGGGCAAAATCATCCACGGCGCACGTTGCGCGCAAGCGCGGCGCACGGTAGAGAAGTGCGCGGGCGCGCGACGTGCAAGTTGCACAATGCACGCGGGCAAAATCGTCCACGGTGCACATTGCACACAAGTACGACGCGCGGGCGTGCGACGTGCAAGTTGCGCATTGCGCACGGGCAAAATCGCCCATGGCGCACGTTGCGCGCAAGCGCGACGCACGGGCGCGCGGCAGAGAAGTGCGCGGGCGCGCGGCGCGCAAGTTGCGCATTATGCGCGGGCAAAATCGCCCACGGCGCACGTTGCGCGCAAGCACGGCGGGCGGGCGCGCGGCAGCGAAGACACTGCGTGCGGCACTGTTCATCGTCCCGACAGCACCAAAAGGTGTGGGGAACCCATGAACTCAAAAATGGCATAACTTTCTCATACGAAGTCGAAATCAAGCGGTTCAAAAGCCAAAATTGGGTAGAATTAAATTCTCTACAACATGGTACTATTAGATTTCGAAAATAACCAAGTTTTAGAGATCAAAACCAAAAAAATCGAAAAGTTACAAACTTAGATCTACAAGAATCCATCCATCAAATCCAAATTGTCAAGTTCTAAAGAGGCTTAGAATCAATTAAGGAAGAGAATGAAACAAGAAAACTTGAGATCCATATGAAGCAAGTTGCACTTGCCTAGGCTTGGTAGATGGGAGGAGTAAATGAAAAGGAATAAGTAAATACAAATAATGGAGGAGAGAGAAGAAGTTGACTTATATAGCAACCCCTCTCATCTCAACCCTATATAAACCAAACCAAGCCAAGCCAAGTCATGTTGAACCAAGTTGAACCAATCAAGTCAAGATTTAAACCAAGGCTAAGCTAAGCAAGATAAGTCAAAATACGGGCCACCTGACAATTGTCAGAAATCCGTATACGTATCCTGAAAATACGTAGAACGGGAAACGGGAGTGACAGGTTCGAACCTAACCTATACCTCTTCATCTCCTTCAGATGGTTTTAAATTAAATCGAATCAAAATCGGGTTAAAAATCGACCCAAACTGTTCTTGACAGTTCGTAAAAATGGATCCCTATACCCTGTTAGAATGGCCAATAATTGTCTACTTATTGACAATTTTAGAAAAGTAATTAAACGGGTTGATAGCCTATATAAACAGAAAGAAAACCATCCTTTTAGTTTTAATTTTTCTATAGTAGTTGATGATAAAACTCAGTGTGAAATCAAGAAAAAACCCACGAAAAATAGTTTTGGAACATTAAAATTTTCTTAATACGGGGTCAGTTACGACAAACCGGGTGACTTTGTCGTAACCCGAAGCCATCGAAAGGTGCGTACGGATGTTGCGAACGAGTGGCTTTAACGGAAGTCGAATTGGTTACGTGTGTGCGACGAATTCATGGTATATCGGTCGAGGTACACCATATCGGCCCCTTTGTAAAAACTTTAATTATTTTGTGCACGTTCTTCATCTCGAGACGAAACATGCGCCATTGGACTCATACCATTTTTCTGGTCCTGCGCGCCAAGTTTGGCCCGATTATGAGAAGGTCGATCGGAACACTATTTTGGCAGGCCCACGATCCGACTCAACGAACAATTTTGTGCCCGACTCATCGGAATCCAAATATGGACATACCTTAAAGTTTGTATTAAAAAACTGTGCTCATAGGTATATAATTTGTCGACTTTAGAGACCATAGGTTCTAGCACATTTTTTGGTACAAAAGGGATCTAACAGCGGACACTGTTTTGGCCCAAAATTATCATTTTGCCCCTATGTCTAGAATTAGACTTATAGGTAGTCTTAGACATTTTTCTTATGCCAAACACGTTGGTGATGTTTAGAGTTTGACTTTTGTTGCTCACTAAGTGATTTGATATTGTTGGTTCTACGGGCAACCACCAGGCGAGTATACATTGCCAACTTGTATAGTATATTATTCATGTTTATTTCCATACATTCTAGTTCATGTTTATTTATTTCTTGTACTATCACATGATTCTTGTACATACCTCGTGATATTTTCCTACTTGTTTTCTTGTATGCTCCATGTCTTTCTTTTCTTATCACATATTGGATCTACACTACATTTACTTGTTTAGAGTTTCGTATTCTTGTGCGTTGACTTGATTTTATCACTTCGACTTGACCTTGAATCGATTTGATTACTTGTACTTGTTTTGGCTTAACCCTGACCTTTTATTAGACGTTGACTATACCTGACCACCTCGTTCGTGAGCCCCCACCGAGCTGCGATCTATAGGGCCATGAGCCCCCACCGAGCTATAGTTTACGCCAATTTATTTGTAGTCACGTATAGTACCACACTTCTAGTATGGCATGACAGTGTCTTAGGTTCTTTGTGTCTTAGATCTTGGTGTCTTAGTCCATTGTGCCTCAGTTGATTTTCCCTTGATTATTTCTTATTTCTCTATATATGTTGTATTGTTACATTTTGGCAAGTCTATATGTATCTTGCTAGTCTTCTGAGGACCTGGTTATCTCTTCAGTTTTGCTGAGCTCGTTAGTAGATTAGATGGAGGATTGATGATTGTTTCTCTAGTCCATGTATATATTGAGTTCGTATCTTTTCATATTCGTCCAGTATTATATTTTATTTTACTTTGACCATGTTGCTATATAGTCTAGTTTTGTAAGCTTATTTCTTCTTCAGAAGCTTGTTCAAGATAATTATAATAGAGTCTGATCCACTTTATTGCATATTGTCTTTTCATGTTACTTGTAAGAACCGGTATGTTAATGCCTGGCCAGCTTTAATATATTTGGTTTATACAAGAGTTTATCTTCAGCAGATTGAGATATATATAGTTGTTGTAACCAGGTAATTTATTTTAGACAGCTCATACGTACTCGTGCTGGGCTGGAGTCCTCTCGATACGTAGATGGCATGTATACGTCTCCTAGTCCTACGTATTTTGGGACTGGGGCGTTACACTCAGGGAGTTCAGCATACTTATCTCACAATAAGGTATTGTTTACAACTTACAAAAAAGACTATGGAGTGTTGAAATGGGAAACAGAGATGTATCAAAAGTTGTTGCTATTGGAGATGTGCATTTGAGAACAAAGACAGATGCAACTCTTATTCTCAAAGGTATTCATCATGTCCCCAAAATCCGTTTCAACCCGGTATCGGTTGGAAAGTTGGATAACGAGAGATTCTTTAGTCTCTTCGAGAACTGTTAATGGAAGCTTTAAGAGATTCGATGGTGAGTGCCAATGAAAGCATGATGCGTACAGTAGTTGAACGCAGTTAGTGATGTGTCTACCAAGTTATGGCACAGGCGGTATATGAAAAAGAAGGAAATGAGCTACTTGTTGAAGAAGAAAGTAATTTCGGAGATCAAGCCTACAAAACCGGATATGTGCACGCAGTATTTGGATAAAAAAAAGTAGGGTACTTTTCAAAGTCACCAATCTTCAAAGAAGTCGGGGTTCCTCGAGTTTATTTACTCGGATGTCTACGGTCTAATAAAGGTAAAATATACTGGTGGTGCTTCTTATTTTGTATTTTTTTATTGATGATTATTCCAAAAAAGTTTGGGTCAATGCTATAGGGACCAAGGATCATGTTCTGCCTACTTTAATAGTTTTGGATCTCTGTTGAAAAGGATACCGAAAAGAAGTTAAAGTGTATTTGGTCCGACAATAGCGACGAATACATTGGTCCCTTTGATGCTTACTACAAAGAGCAAGATATTCGACACTAGAAGACTCCTTCAAAGACACCTCAACTTAATGATGTAGCAAAGCATATGAGAAGGACACTAATGGAGAGGGTACGGTGTTTTCTGTTTGAAGCAAACTTACCGAGCAGTTATTAGGGTGAGGCTCTCAATATTGCTTCTTATATTATTAGTTTGCCTCATATTGCCCCTTTGCAGGGTGATGAGCATAATAAAGTATAGTACGATAGGAGCCTCCATACAGTCACCTTCGAGTATTTGGTTGGAAGGCCTTCTGGCTTGTATCGAAGGATAAGAGATCCAAACTTGAGTCAAAGATGAGACAGTGTATTTTTGTCAGCAATAATCGGAATATGTTTGACTATTGACACAACGACCCTCTGAAGAGAAAGCTTTATAGAACCAGGGACATTGTATTTGTCAGGGATCAGACCATAACCAACACTCAGGATTTTGAGATACCTTTTGAGGCTGAAGAATTACTTGAGTTAGAGTCATCACGTTACGAGCTATTTCTAGAGGTCACTATAAAGAATCCAATTACGGGGGAGCCAGTAAATGGAGATGCTCCTAACCTTGATTGTTAACCTACTGATGATGGTCATGATGACCCTCAAAAGGATGAGCATACCAGGCGACAGTTTCTCAAGGGAATAAGGTTGTTGGTGTATAGCCAACACTAAAGGTTCTATTAAGGAGGAGTGTGAGAGAGCGTTGACCATATACGAGAAACTCACCGGATGAGTATATGCTATTGATTAACGGGAGAGAGCCTGAAAGCTTTGGAGAGTCAATAGAAGACGAATACATACAAGAGTAGATACAAGTTATGCAAGTGGAGATGGGTTCCTTACACACAAACTCCACTTATGAGCTGGTGCGATTGCCAAAGGAAATAAGGCTTTGAAAAATTAATAGGTGTTCATAGTGAAGCAAATATAATATGCTACTCACCCTCAATACAAAGTGAGGCTGATGGCTAAAGGCTACAGTCAGCGGAAGGGTATGGATTTCGATGAGATCTTTTCGTGGGTCGTCAAGTTGTCATATATTCGGGTGGTGCTAGCATTAGCAGCCAGTGTGGACTTTGTAACACCCAGTTTTCCAGATGAGGGTAATTTTAAAATTTTGTAATTATAATTATTATTATTGTTATTTATTTCACATTATGATTTTTGGTAATTTTTTTAATCATTTTTAAACTATTTAAAAACTGCTCTAAGTCATGACTTATGATTTTGATGTGCTGCAAGTGAAACCCTAGAGACTGCATGACCTAGAGCCTAACCATGTTATTAGGATGATTTAATTATCATTTTAGTTTAAGGGTATTCTTGTCATTTTGAATTTATTTGAATTAATATATATTTAATTGGAATTTAATATGATTATTAGAATGATGTGATTTAAATATGATTTAATTAATTGCCTTGTATTATGTTTATCCCTAAACTAGATTTGACCGAACCTAGATTAGTCATAGCTATACTTAGCTAGCCATGGCTAGTGTTAGTTAGTATTGATTAGTCTTGGTTAAGTCATGTTAGTTAGAGTTAACTAGGTTGCCTTTAAGTCAAGTGTGAAACCTAGGCTTGTGGACCATTGATTTAACTAGATGGATTGAGAGCCATTGATCAAATCCCAAAATCCTAACCCTAGCATTTATGGCCAGCCACCTAGGGAACAACACCCTATAAAGTCTCTCTAAAAAATACTTGCCTCTTTTGTTCATTCTCTCTATTTTGCAAGAACAAGGTTTGTCCCTATAGAAACCCTTTCCTATTTTAATCAATATAAGCCCTTTTTCATTCAAACTTCTTCCATGGTGACCTAATCTACATTCCCCTACTAGTCATGGAGGCTATTCTCAGATTTGGGACAATTTGGAGCTTGGGGCTAGCTAGAAGGATCCCCCCCATTTTGAAGCTTTCCTTGAGGAAGAACACCAATAGGTAACTTCTTATTCCCTCCATAAAATTTTGATTTCTAGGCATGGATAGAAAGCCTTAGGTGTCCTCTAACTGTAGGAATAGGTTTTGCTAAGTTTCGTGTCCTTTGCGTGTCCGTATCGGACACGTATCAGTATAGATACGTAGGTGTTCGACGAAATACCACAGTGGACATTTCGATCCTATTTTCTGATTTTGTTTGAATAGAAAATTAGGTTTTAAGGTCGTTTATAGGTTTCTAAGTGATTGAGCACGTTTTGTGTCGTGTCAGAGTCGTATTGGACCCGTGGACAAGCCCCGCGCGAGTGCGGTTGGCTGCCCTGCTACCCGCGTGTCCGTACGGCCGTTCTAGGGCTCGTGGACACGTAAGATTGGACATGGAGCTTAGGGCAGTGTCTAACATGACACTCCCAAAGTCTTGTATCCAATGGTCTCGTGTCGTGTGAGCTAGGACACGTGCACGGGTTCACCACTGTGCAGTGCAGTACGGTGCTAAGTTCATGTGGGGTTTTGGACACATTTGTGTCTGGTTTTGGACATGATATGGGGTGTACATCACGTGCACGTATTTTTTGTTAATCACCAACTCTTAATTCATCACATTATTGTGTTTTGATTGATCGAATGTGAAGTTTCCATGAGGACTGATACATGCTTCTGTTTTGTTAATACACTGAGTTCATTTCCAGTTTCAACCTATTTAATTAATGATTTTTGTCATAATTAATTGATTGTACATGTGTATCAGTTTATTTTAGATTGGTTTTACATATTAGACTAGGTTTTATGTTCAAGAATGGGATTTCGAACATTGAATTGGACTGTTGACTGATACTTGCTTTAGTTTTCAAATCCTGAGATTCAATTCCTGTCTAAAACCGATTGTAATGATTAATTTCATGTTTGATCACTTGAACATGTGTATTAGCTACTGATGGTTAGGATTTCATTAAGGTTTTGGATTCAAATTGCTGAAATAGAATTCGAGCAATGGCAATGGGCTGTCTAATGTGACTGATGCTCACATTTCAGTTTTTATTTTGATTTCATTTCCTGTTTTAAACTGTCAGTTGATTTCCAGTTTTCAAACTAAATTCTGAAATGTTTTGCCATGTTCAGTCAATCATATGATGCTAGTTCACATTGGATTAAATCCATGTTAGTTTAGGTTCATTGTTGAATGGGATTTCGATTAAGGTTAACTGTCATTGATTTTCTGTGTTGAAAAACTGAATTTGAATTCTAAATTAATTTCTAACTTTGATTTCCAGTTTTCAACTGAATGGAATGTTTCATTGCCTATTTAAATACCACTCTATGTATATGGTTCACTGTTTCAGATTTATACATTGATTCCTATTTCCTACACTACACTAACTTAACACCATGCCATATACCATATCACACCCTACACAAACACACAAGCCCTATTCCATGATACACTCACACATACACACACTATTGACTCATAATACACACACACACACACACACATGTATCTACATTCCTAAGATCCTATTGACACTAGCCTATTAACTAAACTGTCATGTCTCCCCACACACACAGGAACATACTATATTTCACTCTCATATGACACTACCGCACACTCTAAACTCTATTGACACATTACCCTCTTACATCATGTCACTCTACACACACCCATGTATCCACACTCACACATACAAACTCTGTTGACACTCATGTACACACACACCCATGTATCTACTAATCCCTATCACTATATATATATATATATATATATATATATATATATATATGTGATATATATCATAATATGGCCATGTATAAATTTGTGTTAGTATATAAATTGGATATATTTTATTGTATATATAAGTGAGAGTAGACTTCATGTAGAAATATGTGTTTAGCCAATATACAGGGCACATAGCCTATGGCTCATTGCCTATGGGTATGGCTTGAATGCCAATTAAGTGTGTAGTTGACTTGTATAGCCTAGAAATGGTGTGTGCTTGCTAGAATAGGCTGGTTAGGCTTAGTGAGACTTGTTTGGCTTAGGCTTTACCTAGTTGACCTAGTTTGACTAGTCTAGTTGACTAGAGTTGACCGAGAGTTGACTTTAGTCCAGTTTGACCTTAAACTTCATATAGATGCATTGGAGCAGTCTTTTATATCATTTTAGACTTATAGTGACTTGTACTGTTCTATAGGAGACAGATACCACTCCTCGGACAGTAGATACTCTTCAGATATTCAGGATACAGGCGAGTATATTCTCTGATCATTTCATATCCCGCTTAGGAGTATATTTCCTGCTTTAGATTACTTTACATGATGCTGACACGTTGGAAACACGGATTAGTACTATATGGATCTTGTCGTACGATGTTATCCCCTTAGCGGATACATCGGATATTTCGTGTTCGTGTACTTTATCATGAGCATCGTGTACTCCTTGTCTTCGTGCCTTTCGTGTACAAATCGTATGAAATCGTGTATACTCATGTGCTCACATGATCTTCATGTACGACTATACTTTGTGTACAATAACATAACTTGGCTAGATCCTTGTGTATTGATTGGAGCGAGGGAGTAGAAGTGGTTATGTATTCAATCCAGTAGATTACTCATGTACAACCTCTTTAGATTACTCGTGTACAACATTATGCCATTTACATAACCATCTTATACTCTGAATCACTAGCACTGTTAGTTCTCTATATACTGTAGCTATTTACTTACAGTCTCTCTCTTTTTACATCATGTTGTTCTTCAGTTTTCTGTATCTTACTCTCTAGCATGTTTATATTTCCTAACCTGTTATGATTTGTTGAGATGTACTGTACTCGCTCCTGTCCTGACTGGACCTGTTGAAAATTTTACAGTGAGTGATAAGGCTCTGGTGTCTACCCATTATGGTGCAGCTTTAGCCAACACTTGTGACTTGGATCCACTTGCAGTAGAGGATCTACCACCAGTGGTTTAGACTGCTAGCTTAGACTCTTATCTTGTCTTCTCATTGATACATTATTGTATATACTGGGAGTTTGTTTTATCTGATATTTCTGGTTATGTATTCATCTTAGACACTTAGACTTTATCTGGATTGTTTTCTCTGTGGATTCATTCTGTTCATATCTATCTATCTTTTATCATGCTCTACCTTAGATGTGATTGAGACTGTATTTGTTATGTCACCTCCATTCGGAGTGTATATACTATATATGTACCTTTATATTATTAGATGTTTGACCTAGGACAGCGTTCTACCATCGATACTGCGGCGTAGGCTGGATGTACCTACGTCTCGTGCCCTTACTCTAGGGTGCGGGTTGTGACACATTTTTAGTGGTGGCCCATGTAGGTCGAGTTTATGTAGTGGTATTCGAACTAGAGTATCACTACAGCCTGCAGTAGGATTAGGATATTTTTGAGGGTACTCAATCACACTAGGAAAAACTCTTAATCATATTCATTTTATCAAAATTTGCTGTTTATTGTCTTCCCTTGAATATAAACTATCCTCCTTTGATTTTTTGTTTCATTCTCAGTAATTGCTTCTTGTTTTGATCTGTCTTCATGATGGTTATGGAGATATGATCTCATCGCTCCGGTCCGAGGGATACTATCGAGAGGCTGGCCACCTCTCGTCCTGTTCAGCAGGGCCTCGAGACCGCAGCTCCTATTGTGCCGACTCAGGTTGGCGTTTCTGCTACATTAGAGGTGTATCTCTGCCTGTACAGAGACCTTTCTCCGTCATTCCCGATTCTCTCAGCAGTAGAGGTACATACAGCATCAGCAGCAGGCTAGAGGAAACCAGCAAGGGCAAGCTTTTGCCAGGACAGTCGAGGATGCACAGGCCATTGGAGATCTTGCTGCAGGTTACGATCTTCTCGATTCTATTTCCACAATTGCCTCTTATAACTATCTTGAAATTCGATTCCATCTGCTCCTTGTTGACTGATAAATTTTGTTCTGTTGTTCATGTGTTATGTTTGTTTTCTTCTGAGAAAAATCATATGGGCTAGGTCACCTAAGTTGTGGGATCTAGAATCTTTGATAGTCGTGTTAGCTGGTATAGTGAGGATATATAGTCAGATTTTGGACGTATTTCTCTGGTGTAGGAATTTAAGGTTTTCGCCGTCGCATGCGGCAATGCAAAAATTTTAAATACCATGAACCTAGAGGTATGTACCTTAGTCAAGGACTCTGTGATTATCGTAGCCTTGCTCACTAGCATGACGAAGACTCTGAACAACCTGATTTTGGACAGACACATATGATTATCATACCCTTCTGTTGTTGTATTCCATCATCAAATAACTTAGGAGTAGGGATATTTAGTTTTGTAGAGCTTATTCATATGTAGTTTTTTCATAGTGTAATGATATGATGACTTGTAGAGTGTTTGTACCCTAGAGATGATAGTTAGCATTTGGTATTAGAATAGTAACCCATTGTAGATGATTTCCCTGTTATTTATAATACCAACCAGTTTACATATAGGATGTTAGTATACCTTACAGCCTTGTGATTGTTATTATTTTCCCTTACTTTTTTCAGTGAGGCACCCATGACCAGAGCCTGTCCTTGAGTATAGTTGTAGTTCACCTAAGACTGAGAGGTCTATATACATATAGATTGCAGATGGTATTAGCATATGGGGTATGGGTTTGGTTGGTATCTATAGGTCATTGTTGTATAGGATTATTGACATGTTGTTAGCCTATATTGGTCCAGTTTCTATTTTAGTTAAGTTCTCTTTGTGTTGAGTTCAGTCATGTTTGATCAACCTTTATAGGCAGTGTGCAGACCCTTCACTAGATACCCTGTTCCCTTTGATCATACTTGTATAAGTTGTTCACTGCATCTCTTAGCATTTTACCTTACTTGATAGCCTTACAATACCTTTCATTATAACCTGCTGTACCTGCCCTACAAAACCTTTTTGGGCAGGATTGTTCAGTCCATTTAGGACAGTTGTATTCATTGGAGATATAATGTGGGTTGTTGATAAGAGTTCTCCCTTGATCATTGTTCTGTCCCTCTTTCATTGTATTAGATACAGATGATAGCCTATCTGTCCAGATACATGTCCAAACCCTTTCTTTCATTGTTGGTTCAGTCATCCAAAAGCCTCTACCTGGGCATTGGTTCAATTTTCCATATAAAGGTGTCCTACATATCATTGTCCTACATGTGATTGTTCTGTATCTTAATCTGCAGCCATGCTACACCACTGTTCTGTCCCAACACACCCTGCAGTATCTGACCTCTTCTTGGAGTGATAGGCATGTAGTAGGGAGTTGGTGTTATTAGACTTTGAGTAGAGTTGAGGTGATGAGGGTAAAGCATATATATATAGCTTGTATATAGGTAATGTATTTTGATTTGGTAAGTAGCCTGCACTCATTTGCAGTATACTGCCTATTGCATTCCATGTACACCAGTTTGGTTCACTTCTTTTAGACCACTGTCCTGCATGTAGTTAGTTCAGCCAGATAGAGAGGAGGGCCCAGGTTGATCTAGAGGCATGTTTCAGTCACCATGTAGGTTTCCTTTCACTTTGACTTTACAAGTGGACCCAAATGTCCTGTCCTTTAGCTTATAAATTCAGTCTCCTTAGCACCATTCCCTTTTGCCTATATTGATGTTTCAGACCATTCATCCTTAGCCTAAATTCTAAGCATTTGTTTCAGTCCCTTATAAGTTTAGTCTACTTTAACCCTTGGTTGATCAGTCATATATATATATATGATATACTTAGGATATATGTGATGGGTTGTTGTTCTTGAGCATATATATATGTGGTATTTGGGATTGGTGTGCTTAGCTTGTAGGTATTTAGTTATGGGTGACTTGATAGGATTGGGAAGTTAAGAGCTAGCCAATTATAGAGTTTCTCTTTTTGCTAAATTCTAGTTGCCAACACTTAGGTAGCTAGCATAGGTAAAATTCTAAGAAGTTGACCAGCTGATGACCAAGTACTAGGATGTTGAGAAATTGACTAGTGATTGACCCTTGACTATGTTTGACCTAGAAGGGGTGCGATCATCTTAATTTCGAGGACAAAATTTTTCTAAGGGGGGTAGGATTGTAACACCCAGTTTTCCAGATGAGGGTAATTTTAAAATTTTATAATTATAATTATTATTATTGTTATTTATTTCACATTATGATTTTTGGTAATTTTTTTAATCATTTTTAAACTATTCAAAAACTGCTCTAAGTCATGACTTGTAATTTTGATGTACTGCTAGTGAAACCCTAGAGACTGCATGACCTAGAGCCTGACCATGTCTTTAGGATGATTTAATTATTATTTTAGTTTGAGGGTATTCTTGTCATTTTGAATTTATTTGAATTAATATATATTTAATTAGAATTTAATATGATTATTGGAATGGTGTGATTTAAATATGATTTAATTAATTGCCTTGTATTGTTTTTAGCCCTAAACTAGATTTGATCTAACCTAGATTCACTACAACAAAAAGACCTATTAATGACGCTTGATAAGTGGATTTCATGACGGCTGATAAATAAGCGTCATCAAAGTTCGAAATACCTTTTTTCTATGACGGTTTAGGCTAATTCTGGGCTTTTTATAACGTTTATAAAACAAAGCGTTATTAATAATTTAGAGCGGTGGCAAACTTGTAATATTTTTAAGTTTATATGTTGGCAAAATCTTTGCTATAGCCCGTCTCTCCCCCAAAACATTCTGGTCTTCTCATTCTCCTCCTTTCTTCTCCCTCCTCTCCTCCAACTCCAAAACCCTAACCCTAGATCCAAAATCTTCGAGGAGGGCCTCACGCTCCTCGTCGCCCTCCAAGACAAGCTCGAGGCCGTCGCGCACGCGATCGACAAGAACGCGAAGGAGGAGCGTTAGGGTTCTGCTCGTCGTCGATGTCGTGGGTCCGCAACCTCCACCGCTTCATCGGTTCCGACGCTGGCCTCGGATCCGAAGTCCTCATGGGTCAGTTTCTCTTCCTTACACCCTCCTCTCCTCTTCTTCTCCTTCATTTTCCCCAACTCCAAAACCCTAACCCTAATTTTTGGACTTTTATATATTTGAGGTTCATCCTTTTTCTGAAATTACTGCGTCCATCCTGCACATATTCTAAAGAGGAAAAAATAGGGAAATTGATGAATTATAAGCATTTCATTTCACGTTCATTCTACTGAGAAACCAATTGACTTTGCCCCTCTAATCTGACTCAATTCTGTGGGCTCTTGGACTACAATCCGTGCTATGTCTACGGGGGATCCACACGGGAAAAAAGGAAAAAAAAAAAAAGGTCCACTGTCCCGTGAAAATTTTCACTTTGTATGCAAAAAAAAAACTGTTAAAATTGCTCTTTGTCAGCAATTCATGAGTATATCGGGAAGAATTGCTTGTTTGTCATTGAATGGGAAGCTCGGAGATGGACTCTATGCTTCACCGGTCGTTGTGAGCTCTGGAATGCGCATGTACTATTGAGATTTCGATCGGTTCGGTCGACATGCTCACGTGGAAATTAATTGAGGATGTTTGCTAAGCCCAACTAATTTGATATGTAATCTTATAAAAATGATGATGTTCGATATGGATCCTCTATTGTGCAACAAAAAAGAAGGGAAGCCAACCACAGCAAGCCAGGAAAAGAGGAGTACTCTATAAATATTACTTTGGCATTCATTCATTCATTGGTGCCTCAAAATTTTATGACAAACCCATATATAATAGCACAATTAGCTAAGTCGATCAATCGGTGAGAACGCAACAGCAGGAAGTTGATCCGTTCCCTTCGACGCAGTGGGCGCCGAGCGGCTGGTTCTGGCAGTGCTCGTTGCACACCCTCTGGTCGCACGGGGACGTTGGTTGTTACTGCTCTGCGTACGATGATGCTAGTAGACATTTGGAAGGTATCATTTGTAGGAAGAAATTTCTGAAGCTCGAGGCAGTGCTTGGTGTGTAAATTGAGTATTCTAGTATATCACGGGGGCATGCTATTCTTTATACTTCATAAATTGTTTATCCATTTACTTCGAATTTTTTGTTCAAAGGAAGTGTCGCCTATGTTCCTACGTTGGACGGACACGGATACTGACACGTAGAGTCGGAGACACGGACAATGCTTTGATTTTATGAGCGTCAGTGCAGTCTAGTGTAATTTTTTGCTAGAAATTATTTTTGTGTTCGTTTTTGGTAACATAATTTATTTTGTATTTCGGTTAGATGCGGACATGGAGGACTACGGATTCGAGTACTCGGAAGAGGAACCGGAAGAACAGGATGTCGATATCGAGAACCAGTACTACAATTCGAAAGGTATACGTTGCTAATGTTTTGGTACTTGTTTTTATTTAGTCTGTTCATTCTTGTATCGGTTAGCCAGAAGCTAGGTTACAAGGACACAAATAAAATTTGAGACGGACATTGCACGGAATTTGGGAGTCTAACTTCCTAGGCTAGAGTTGAAGTTTGAAGCCAGTTGTTTGTTTTAGGTATACTGTTCGTTTTGACAAACTATCCTATTGTGATTGCACCAACTGAAGGGTTAGTTGATATCGCAATGTTTAATTTGACGGGGGACTTATTCGTATGTTGGCATTGTCACTGTGATGAAGTTAAGGTATAGAATCATGGTAGTTAATTTAATGTCATGTTGGCCAGTTAAGTCTTTGTGGTCCAGTGTTACTAGCGGAAGTTAAATTTTGACAATGTGCTTATAATGGAAAGTGTGTGCTCTGAAGTTAAATACATTTGATGTTAAATAATGTTAAATGTGTTCAGTGCCTATTAGTTTTTTTTTCATGGTTATGATATTCAGATATTTAGTATTTGGTTGTAGTTTCTCAAAACATTGATGCTTGGTTCATCATTAAAGGAATCTTCATTATTTTATGACATTAAGCTGATGACATTTAAGGCAATATATGATTGAGTTGTTCTATCCAATATTTATTATATCCTGCTTTGTTGTTTTTATTTTGATTTGCCGTTGTTGAACTTATAGCATTTGTTATTTTTGTATACAGTGTTTGATATATGGTGAATGCATCCTTTTTTACAGGTTTAGTGGAAACCGATCCCGAGGGAGCACTTGCTGGTTTTGCTGAAGTAGTTGGCATGGAATCTGAAAAAGCCGACTGGTGAGAATCATTTAGGTTATTTCTGTACTTTCTGATCGAAATGTTACCATTAGCATCTCTTAACAGAACGCACACGTCCAGTTGCGTGTGCATACACACACATGCACTTCTAAATAAGTGTATTTCCCACTATTTGGAGTCTTGGACAATCCAAACTGTCACATTGATCTATAGATCTTAAAGCCATGTGAACCAAAACATCTAATATAACAGAATTCTTTATATTACATGTTGTTTCTTCCTCTCTTCTTGAGTTCTTCTTTTAATTTAGTTTTCTTTTCTTTGTTGGTCGAACTTGTTTCTTAACTGACAGGCTTCCTTACCCGTAGGCCATATCGACGCCAAAGTAAGAAAGTATGTAGCAACTTCCGATGGAGTACGGAACTGACTCACTTTCTGCTACCATTCCTTATAACAGATCAAGCAAAGCTGAGTTTGAAGATGGGTAGAACTTTCAGGAATTGGATGCATTTCAAGCTGCAGCTCGGGTACATTCTGTATTTGGATAGCAAAAGAGAGATTTATTCCTATTTTTTGGGTACATTCTGTATTTGGATATTCAATGTAATGAAGATGTTGATATGTACTCTATTTTGAGAAATATAATAAAGATGGTGATATATAATGTTAAGTTTTTGGAATGTAATATATATTGTGCAGTATAGAGCATTATAAATAAGCTAATTTGAATAGTATAAAGTGTTATAAATGTGCTGCATTGAGCCTATACATATTATCTATTCATGACGTTTTAAAATTGTTCTGAATTGTGCACTATATATTAACTATTCATAATGCTTTATAGAAACTATTCATGACGGTTATTTTATGACGCTTTTAAAAATCATTTATAACACCCGTTTTATAACGGTTGCTGTGAAAAAAAAAGCGTCATGGTTCGTCATTAAGGACACTTTTTAGCCGTCATTAAAAGGGTTTTTTGTTGTAGTGATTAGTCATAGCTAGACTTAGCTAGCCATGATTAGTGTTAGTTAGTATTGATTAGTCTTGCTTAAGTCATGTTAGTTAGAGTTAACTAGGTTGCCTTTAAGTCAAGTGTGAAACCTAGGCTTGTGGACCATTGATTTAACTAGATGGATTGAGAGCCATTGATCAAATCCCAAAACCCTAACGCTAGCATTTATGGCCAGCCACCTAGGGAACAACACCCTATAAAGTCTCTCTCAAAAACACTTGCCTCTTTTGTTCATTCTCTCCATTTTGCAAGAATAAGGTTTGTCCCTATAGAAACCCTTTCCTAATTTAATCAATATAAGCCCTTTTTCATTCAAACTTCTTCCATGGTGACCTAATCTACATCCCCCTACTGTTCATGGAGGCTATTCTCAAATTTGGGACAATTTGGAGCTTGGGGCTAGCTAGAAGGATCCCCCCATTTTGAAGCTTTCCTTGAGGAAGAACACCAATAGGTAACTTCTTATTCCCTCCATGAAATTTTTGATTTTTAGGCATGGATAGAAAGTCCTAGGTGTCTTCTAACTATAGGAATAGGTTTTGCTAAGTTTCGTGTCCTTTGCGTGTTCGTATCGGACACGTATCAGTATAGATACTTAGGTGTTCGACGAAATACCACGGTAGGCATTTCGATCCTATTTTCTAATTTTGTTTGAATAGAAAATTAGGTTTTAAGGTCGCTTATAGGTTTCTAAGTGACTAAGCATGTTTCGCGTCGTGTCGGAGTCACATTGGACCCGTGGATACGCCCCGTGCGTGCGGTTGGCTGCCTTGCTACCCGCGTGTACGTACGGCCGTTCTAGGGCTCGTGGATACGTAAGATTGGACACGGAGCTCGGGACAGTGTCTGACACGACACTCCCAAAGTCTCATGTCCAATGGTCTCGTGTCGTGTGAGCTAGGACACGTGCACGGGTTCACCACTGTGTAGTGCAGTACAGTGCAGTGCTGAGTTCATGTGGGGTTTTGGACACGTTCGTATCAGGTTTTGGACACGATATGGGGTGTACATCATGTGCACGTATTGCTTGTTAATCACCAACTCTTAATTCATCACATTATTGTGTTTTGATTGATCGAATGTGAAGTTTCCATGAGGACTGATACATGCTTCTGTTTTATTAATACACTGAGTTCATTTCCAGTTTCAACCTATTTAATTAATGATTTTTGTCATAATTAATTGATTGTACATGTGTATTAGTTCATGTTAGATTGGTTTTACATATTAGACTAGGTTTTATGTTCAAGAATGGGATTTCGAACATTGAATTGGACTGTTGACTAATACTTGCTTTAGTTTTCAAATCCTGAGATTCAATTCCTGTCTAAAACCGATTGTAGTGATTAATTTCATGTTTTATCACTTGAACATGTGTATTAGCTACTGATGGTTAGGATTTCATTAAGGTTTTGGATTCAAATTGCTGAAATGGAATTCGAGCAATGGCAATGGGCTGTCTAATGTGACTGATACTCACATTTCAGTTTTTATTTTGATTTCATTCCCTGTTTTAAACTGTCAATTGATTTCCAGTTTTCAAACTAAATTCTGAAATGTTTTGCCATGTTCAGTCAATCACATGATGCTAGTTCACATTGGATTAAATCCATGTTAGTTTAGGTTCATTGTTGAATGGGATTTCGATTAAGGTTAACTGTCATTGATTTCCTGTGTTGAAAAACTGAATTTGAATTCTAAATTAATTTCTAACTTTGATTTCCAGTTTTCAACTGAATGGAATGTTTCATTGCCTGTTTAAATACCACTCTATGTATATGGTTCACTGTTTCAGATTTATACATTGATTCCTATTTCCTACACTATACTAACTTAACACCATGCCACACACCATATCACACCCTACACAAACACACATGCCCTATTCCATGATACACTCACACATACACACACTATTGACTCATAATACACACACATATGTATCTACATTCCTAAAACCCTATTGACACTAGCCTATTAACTAAACTGTCATGTCTCCCCACACACACATGAACACACTATATTTCACTCTCATATGACACTGCCACACACTCTAAACTCTATTGACACATTACCCTCTTACATCATGTCACTCTACATGTAACCTCCGTTAATTGAATTCTTGGATATTTTCAAAAATTTGTATTTTTTTCTTTTCTCTGAATTTCTCTGAATCTCGAAAAACGTGCAATTTCTAAATTTTTTTGGGAAAACAAATTTGACCGTGATTGCTATCGGTCCTTGTTGGTTTTGGTCTACTATTTCATGCGATTTTTATCCTATTGAAATTTTTCTGCCCATTCCTTAAAATCAATAATTTATAAATGTTGTTCTATATGGAGAGACGTTTATTGAATTTTGGAATTTCAAAATATAATTATTTACTAATAAATAATTTTAAATATATTTAAATAATTAGTGAATAAATTAGTATTATTTATGTCTTTAAAAATATTGGCTAAATTATAATTAGCCATTTGTTAAATTAGTATTAACTAGTAATTTAATTGTTAATTTATAACTAATATTTATTTTAGTACTAATTGATTGGCAGATAGTGATATGGTTAGCAGTTAGCTTGGGGTTAGCAGTTAGTAGTTCCACTAATCATCCTAATCTCTATTACATGTACATTTAGCTTTTAGGGTTTTCCTTCCTATGCTACAAATATCACACTTCCCAAGACCCACATACACAAATCCCCAAATCCCTAGAAATTCCTACAGCCGCCACCCCTGCCATTGCAATCCTGACCACCCCCTGTGTCTCCGGCCATCGCCGGAGATCCACGACACCGCCATCGTCATCACAACCACACGCCACCACCGCCACCATCAGAACCACCACTGCCATCACCATCACCCGGCCTCCTGCAACCGACACATCGCCGACCCAGCCCGAATCACCACAGCCAAAGCCCCCACCCCTCGGCCACAATCGGCCGGCACTGCCACTAACACCATCAACCACTACCACCGTTAGCCACCACCGCCCCTGTCAAACCCATCACCACCATCGCCACCATCAAACCCATCACCACCATCGTCATCGATCCATCACCATTACGTTTTCCCAACCTCCAGCCCAACTCCGATATGCCGCCCCGACCGTTCCCTCGGCTCGACCTCGGCCACCCACACCACCTCAACCAACATCACGAGAGAGAGTGAGGGAGAGAAGACCTGACCTGTGCCCTAGCTCTGTTCTCCGTCCGCGCTCCGACCGGTCGAGCAACGCTCCACCGTGGCGAGCTCGGCTGATGGCCGCCCTCCTGGTCGCTCCATCGGCGCCCAACCTCCCTCCGCCACTGTCTCCGGACTCCGCCCGTGTGGCACTGCTCCGCTGTGGTTTCAACCGCAGCCTCCGGCGTCGCCGCATGGAGCTCTGGCGTCGTCCAGATCCGGCGACCCGCCGTGACTGGGACCCCGATCCGCCGTGACTGAAACCCCGACCGTCCCTGTCATCGCTGCTCCGCGCCGGCGAGCCTCCGCCCAGACCGCTTCCGTCTCCGACGCCATGGCGAGCTCCGCCGAGCTCCGGTGTCCGTCGCCGCCCCGCCGGAGCCCCGATCCGCCGCTGTGAGCCCCCCTTTTCCCCTTTCTTCTCTTCACTGTAGTCCGTAGGATTGATTGGGGGAGAACAGAGCCCCCCCACTGAACTTTATTATATAAAATAGTTATATATTATTATATAATAGTTATTTATTAGTATATAATAGTTTATTTATTAGTTTGTATAATAGTTTAATATATAATGTATATTTGTACATATATTACTTTATGTATTAATATATATTGGTATATATATTAGTTTATGTATTAATGTATAATTGTATATATCTTAGTTTATGGATTGATATATAATAGTATAATATATATTAGTTTATAAATAAATGTATATTAGTTATAAATTAATGTATATTTTTTTTATATAATATATATTAGTTTATGTATTAATGTATATTGTATATAGATTAGTTTATGTATTAATTAAAAATATATATATATTAGTTTATGATTGATATATAATAGTATAAATTATTAGTTTATATATATAATGTATAATAGTGGAAATAATTTGGTATTTATAGTTATTTTATTATTATTATTAAAGGTATTAAATGTAATATTGTTACTAGTATTATTAATATTATTGATTAAATTATTAAATTATAATTAGGAAATCTTTTTAGTTAAATAGTTATAGTTATTAGTATCCAGTTTGACCTAAATATTTATATTTGATAAATTGGAGTTTTGGTACAAAATGTTTTCTATATATATATATATATATATTCAAACTAATTATGATTTATGAATAGATAAAAATAATAATAGTTCTAATATTATATAATGATTTTCTGAATAGAATATATGTAATTAGTTATACTTTTTCTTCTAAAAATCATAAATCGTGACTATGATAGTCATTTTCAATTCTTGATTTGATTATCGTACCAAACCCTGATTTTAGACTTTTATATACCAAACTAGGCTATTTGGACTATTCTGGACTCATTGGGACTGCCCGTGTCGTCGTCTGGGACCCTCTATGGAGCTTAGCATGGTACCTACCTCGTGTCGATACGTTCGTGTCGTGCACGTCGACTCCAATCAAATCGAGGCGAGTACATTCTCTGATCATTTCATATTCTGCTTAGAATTATTTTCCTGCTTTAAATTACTTTACTTGATACTGTCACGTTGGTCACACGGATTGGTACTATATGGATCCCTTCTTGAGATGTTATCCTCAGGGAGCTTCGGGTACTTCATGTTCTGTGCGTTTTACTTACATGGCTTATCACTATGCTTCATTGGTTCATTGATCACTTGTGACATATACTCTCATAACCACAGAGTCTTTCTTGAATCCTTATCCCATATATTAGGTCTCCTAGAATATCCTAGAATCTCCATTTATGGGACATCCATGTATCATCCTTCGGGGGCCTTTGCATGGAATCATAACATAACCTGCTTGGATCCTTGTGTATTGATTGGGGGTACGGGGGAGTAGAAGTAGACATGTGAATATTATCCAAGTAGTGTAGCATCAGAATCTTTCCATAGTGTAGCATAAGAATCTCCTATGCCATTTACATGTCTATATTGTACTCTGACTCACTAGCCACTGTTAGTCTCTTTTATAGTAGATATTTCTATTACAGTTCTCTCTCTGTTTACATACTGTATTTCTTCAGTACCTGTATCTTACTTTACTGTATGATTATATTTTCTAACCTGCTATGATCTGTTGAGATGTATTGTACTCGCTTCCGTCCTGACTGGACCTGTTGATAAATTTTACAGATAGCCTGGAGGTTGCCTGCTAGCCTAGAGGAGACACAGTAGAGGTTATAAAGATAGCTAGGGTTTTGCTCATAGTTTATTTTTAGTTGTCTTGAGTTGAATTTATGGATTACTGTATTTGAGCTTGAGATGTATTTCTGGATTGTGTATCTTAGACACTTAGACTTCTATCTACTGTATCTCTTTTGGATTTCATGTTTTATCTATCTGCCATTATGCTCTACCTTAGATGTGATTGAGTTTACATTCTGCTATGTCACCCCCATTCGGGGAGTATAAATTGCTTAGCCTTATACTGTTAGATGCATGAGACCTTGGACAGCGTTCTACCGCCGACACTGCTGCGTAGGCTGGACGTTGTTACGTACTCGTACCCTCACAGTGGGTGCGGGTCGTGACACATTTTTAGTGGTGGCCCATGCAGGTCGAGTTTGTGTAGTGGTATTCGAATTAGAGTACCACTACAGCCTACAGTAGGATTAGGATATATTTTAAAGGTACTCAATCATAGTTAGGATCCCTTGAGAGATTCCTGGGACGACCCTTGAGAATCTTATTTTAACTTCGATTTGAAAACTCTTCTTCCCCTGATTTGATTTATCTTTACTTTCTGTTGTTGAATTTGATTTTGATGGATTATTATTGAATTTGAAGTTTGTATTTGTTGATTTTGATAGATGATTGTTGAATTTTGAATCTTGATGTTAGCTGTGGCATCCGAGATTGTATTTATAGGATTTGATAGAATTTGGTTCATTTTTTTTGAATCTTGATGTTCGTTGATAAATTTGATTTTTGGGTATTCATTGTTGATTTAATTTAATTTTTGTCAAGATGAAATTATATAGGCTAGGTCATCTAAGTTTTGGAATCTAGTCTTCTATAGTCACATTAACCAGCATGGTGAGGACATATAGTCTGATTTTGGATATATTTCTCGGGTGTAGGAATTTAAGGTTTTTGCAGCCAAGCTAGCGGCATCACGAAAATGTTAAATACCATGGTTCTAGAGGTATGTGCCTAAGTCGAGGACTCTGTGATTATCGTAGCCTTGCTTACTAGTATGACGACGATTTAGAGTACCATGATTTTGGATAGACGTATATAATTATCAGATTGTACCTTAAATATTTTTGAACATGTTTTCTCTACTTTTGTTCAGTCCTTCAAAAAAAAGGAGAATTATTATTTGTTTGTTTTGTTTTGTTTCTTATTATTTAACTTAGGAGTAGGTTTAGCTGTTTTTATAAACCTTTATGTAACTTTTTACTATGAATTTCTTCTTAATACAATGAATCGATGATTTTGCTAGACCTTATCTTGGATTTGATATTATAGCTCTGATTTCAAAATGGTTCCTTCTTTAAACAGATAAGCAGAACAGATTCTTTTATCATTCTCTTCCTGCCAATATTTTTTATTCCCATCAATCTTTGTCCTATATAACTGTCCTGATTACATCAATTATGTCTCGTATCTAATTCTGTCAGTTGTACTTTAAACCCTTGAATCTTCATATTGTTTCTACCTGAGAAATGTTGAGGAAGTGACGTGAATCATCTAGGTCAAAAATGACGTAATTGGTTATCATATGATGATTTTGTAGGAATCAAAATGTTGGATGTCAAATATAAAAAATTTGAAATGGAGATGTGGTAAAGGTTTAAAATGAAATCGAGGGATAAATGTTATCAATTTAGAAACAATCACAGAAAGTTGGTTATGAATAATTCATGGATGTATTTCAAAACTAATAAGGATATTCAAGGTCAACCTAGTTATGAGAACTTAGAAAATCTTGGTTATTGATTCTGGGGAAACTTTTACTCTGAGGCTATGTAGAAATTTAGAAAAAAAAGAGAATTTTATTGTATTCAATGATTATGCAAAATTGAACTAGATATTGTAAGAGGGTGACTAGAGACAGAGAGAACACAAGGATTTTAAGCTATAGGAATTATTTTTGATGATTGGGGAAAATTATAGAATTCAAAAAGGATAATATTTGAAGGTGAACGTTGAAGAAATATGAAGGTTGATTTATAAATAAGAATAAATTTTGTATGACATAGTGGTATTGGAGTTTAGTAAATACGAGACTCGATTTAAACAAGTTAAAGGATTTCATAAACTGGATTTAGAGGTTTCGGATCTAATTTAGAACGAGGTAAAGGAATTTGGAAATTTGATTAAATGAATAAGTGTTGATTCCTAAATAAGAGGGGTATGCTTCGTGGGAAATGCTTTAGAAGTTTGGAATTTTGTCTATGGTGATCATGGTAAAGGTTTAGATGACTGAAGGTTATAAAATTTCGATGATAGTCATATAAAGGTTGATTTTCATATTGGGACTTGTGAGATAAAAAAATATAATTTGGCAAATGATAAACTTGATGGTATTAGAGAGAGATGATTAACTTGACTTCTTATGAAATCTTTCCTTGCTCCCTAGAAGGTTTTCAATATCATTGAATCCTAGCTCCCTTAATCACGACCAAATCGACTTGATCATCTTTTCTTATCATATTAATATCTTGGATTGTACTCAATTGAATTAAATTTAATTGTGACCTGAATCTCCATTCTTGTATGCTCGTGCTCAGACTTCGATGAACCAGTCCTCCATATTGTCCAAATCTTGATTTTCCAAAATTGATCAACTTAGATCGTATCGCGACTAAAATTTCTTAATATTATTGTGATTGAATTTCAATGCTATTGACATTCGTTCCTTAAACTTTTGATTTTGATTTTCCTTGAATAGTACCCCTTATCGTACCAATAGTCTTGATCATTGACCTTACTCAATTGATTTAAATTCAATCGTGACCTGGATCTCTATTAATATGTTGCTCGTGCTTAAAAATCTCGATTTCAAAAATTTTTGAACCTAAATTCAAATATTGATTAGCTTTATTCTTCATCGTGTCAATATTTTAATTTTGATCACAATCAAACTTCGATACCCATATCACTCGTGCATAAAACTCTGAATTATTCTTGAAAACGACTAAGTTCTGTTCCAATTCCGATTTGTCTTCATACTATCCTTGATTATACCGAATTTCATGCTTGATCGTGCCTAGGCTACTACGATACTCCTTATCATATTTAAATACTATTTGACCAAGATTAGGCTGACCTTATCTTGATCGTGTCAAACTAAATTTTTTATCATGTTTGGATTTTTGCACTCGTGCCTAAAATGTTTTCTGACCATGATTTGATTTCCTAATATCATCTAAAATTCTCATGATTGTTCGTGCCTGAATGACCAGGCATGACTAGACGACTATGATATCCATGGTCGTGATTCTAAAGATCCTGACTATACGTACCAATTTTACCTCTGGATCGTGCTTAAAATTTTGTCCTTGATCGCGACTACCCGATTTGATTATCATAAAATTTAGTGATCATATCCGAAATAATTTTTCCTTCGTGCCTAAAATTCGATCCTCTAGTCACCGTACTGCTACTTTCTTCCTATTTCATGACGAGGTTTTGATTTTTTGTCACTATACATACGTCATGCCTAAGTGATTTTAGTCATTCCAAGATTTTAAGCCTCGATTTGGTTCGTGATCAAGAGGTTTAATCCTTAGTCATTGATCGTGCCAAACGTTTCATTATTCTTAGCGATGACCAATCGCATCATTTTTCGTATTGACCGTGCCTTTACAACATTGATTCCGAAATCATGATGTTATCGCCATTCATAACTAAGCTTGGATCTTGATCGTGCTTATACGACCTAGAGTCTGATTTCATCAAATCTAACTACCGATCGTTCTATACTCGAATTTCGTTCTCCATTCGTTCCCTTAGCCGTGATTAAGATCATGACTAAATAACCTGAAATTATTCCTGATTTGTGTCTAAACGATGTTAATCATACTATGATTCTATCGTGTTAATCAATAGTCGTGCCCAAACAAATTCGAGTTGATTATCTCGATCGTGCCATGGTCGTTGCCTTTTGATCGTGTCTGAGTTATTACCTGAGTTATTACCTAAATTTCTATCATGTTTTAACTCCCTTGCCAAGCTTTAATTTCGAGGACGAAATTTCTTTAAGGAGGGTAGATTTGTAACCTCCGTTAATTGAATTCTTGGATATTTTCGAAAATTTGTATTTTTTCTTTTCTCTGAATTTCTCTGAATCTCGAAAAACGTGCAATTTCTAAATTTTTTAGGGAAAACAAATTTGACCGTGATTGCTATCGATCCTTGTTGGTTTTGGTCTACTATTTCATGCAATTTTTATCCTATTGAAAATTTTCTGCCCATTCCTTAAAATCAATAATTTACAAATGTTGTTCTATATGGAGAGACGTTTATTAAATTTTGGAATTTCAAAATATAATTATTTACTAATAAATAATTTTAAATATATTTAAATAACTAGTGAATAAATTAGTATTATTTATGTCTTTAAAAATATTGGCTAAATTGTAATTAGCCATTTGTTAAATTAGTATTAACTAGTAATTTAATTGTTAATTTATAACTAATATTTATTTTAGTACTAATTGATTGGCAGATAGTGATATGGTTAGCAGTTAGCTTGGGGTTAGCAGTTAGTAGTTCCACTAATCCTCCTAATCTCTATTACATGTACATTTAGCTTTTAGGGTTTCCCTTCCTATGCTATAAATATCACACTTCCCAAGACCCACATACACAAATCCCTAAAAATTCCTACAGCCGCCACCCCTGCCATTGCAATCCCGACCACCACCTGCGTCTCCGGCCATCGCCGGAGATCCACGACACCGCCACCGTCATCACAACCACACGCCACCACCGCCACCATCAGAAACACCACTACCATCACCATCACCCGGTCTCCTGCAACCGACACATCGCCGACCCAGCCCGAATCACCACAGCCAAAGCCCCCACCCATCGGCCACAACCGGCCGGCACCGCCACCAACACCATCAACCACCACCACCACCGTTAGCCACCACCGCCCCTGTCAAACCCATCACCACCACCGCCACCATCAAACCCATCACCACCACCGCCACTATCAAACCCATCACCACCATCGTCATCGATCCATCACCATCATATTTTTCCAACCTCCAGCCCAACTCCGACATGCCGCCCCGGCCGTTCCATCGGCTCGACCTCGGCCACCAACACCACCTCAACCAATATCACGAGAGAGAGTGAGAGAGAGAAGACCTGACCTGTGCCCTAGCTCCGGCCTTCGCCCGCGCTCCGACCGGTCGAGCCGCGCTCCGCCGTGGCGAGCTCGGCCGATGGCCGCCCTCCTGCTCGCTCCGTCGGCGCCCAACCTCCCTCCGCCACTGTCTTCGGACTCCGCCCGTGTGGCACTGCTCCGCCGTGGTTTCAACCGCAGCCTCCGGCGTCGCCGCGTGGAGCTCTGGCGTCGTCCAGATCCGGCGACCCGCCGTGACTGGGACCCCGACCCGCCGTGACTGGAACCCCGACCACCCCTGTCGTCGCTGCTCCGCACCGACGAGCCTCCGCCCCGACCGCTTCCGTCTCCGGTGCCAGGGCGAGCTCCGCCGAGCTCCGGTGTCCGTCGCCGCCCCGCCGGAGCCCCGATTCGCCGCTGTGAGCCCCATTTTTCGCTTTCTTCTCTTCACTGTAGTCCGTAGGATTGATTGGGGGAGAACAAAGCCCCCCCCACTGAACTTTATTATATATAATAGTTGTATATTATTATATATAATAGTTATTTATTAGTATATAATAGTTTATTTATTAGCTTGTATAATAGTTTAATATATAATGTATATTTGTACATATATTAGTTTATGTATTAATATATATTGGTATATATATTAGTTTATGTATTAATGTATAATTGTATATATCTTAGTTTATGGATTGATATATAATAGTATAATATATATTAGTTTATAAATAAATGCATATTAGTTATAAATTAATGTATATTTGTTTTTATATAATATATATTAGTTTATGTATTAATGTATATTGTATATAGATTAGTTTATGTATTAATGTATATTTGTATATATATTAGTTTATGATTGATATATAATAGTATAAATTATTAGTTTATATATATATTGTATAATAGTGGAAATAATTTGGTATTTATAGTTATTTTATTATTATTATTGTTAAAGGTATTAATTGTAATATTGTTACTAGTATTATTAATATTATTGATTAAATTATTAAATTATAGTTAGGAAATCTTTTTTGTTAAATAGTTATAGTTATTAGTATCCAGTTTGACCTAAATATTTATATTTGATAAATTGGAGTTTTGGTACAAAATGTTTTCTATATATATTAAAACTAATTATGATTTATGAATAGATAAAAATAATAATATTTCTAATATTATATAATGATTTTCTGAATAGAATATATGTAATTAGTTATACTTTTTTTTTCTAAAAATCATAAATCGTGACTATGATAGTCATTTTCTATTCTTGATTTGATTATCGTACCAAACCCTGATTTTAGACTTTTACATACCAAACTAGGCTATTTGGACTATTCTGGACTCATTGGGATTGTCCGTGTCATCGTCTGGGACCCTCTATGGAGCTTAGCATGGTACCTACCTCGTGTTGACACGTTCGTGTCACGTACGTCGACTCCAATCAAATCGAGGCGAGTACATTCTCTCATCATTTCATATCCTACTTAGAATTATTTTTCTGCTTTAAATTACTTTACTTGATACTGTCACGTTGGTCACATGGATTGGTACTATATGGATCTTTTCTTGAGATGTTATCCTCAGAGAGCATCGGGTACTTCATGTTCTGTGCGTTTCACTTACATGGCGTATCACTATGCTTCATTGGTTCATTGATCACTTGTGACATGTACTCTCATGATCACAGAGTCTTCCTTGAATCCTTATCCCATATTTTGGGTCTCCTAGAATCCCCATTTATGGGACATCCATGTATCACCCTTCGGGGGCCTTTGTATAGAATCATAACATAACCTGGTTGGATCCTTGTGTATTGATTGGGGGTACGGGGGAGTAGAAGTAGACATGTGAATATTATCCAAGTAGTGTTGCATCAGAATCTTTCTATTGTATAGCATCAGAATCTCCTATGCCATTTACATGTCTATATTGTACTCTGACTCACTAGCCACTGTTAGTCTCTATTTATAGTAGATATTTCTATTACAGTTCTCTCTCTATTTACATACTGTATTTCTTCAGTACCTGTATCTTACTTTACTGCATGATTATATTTTCTAACCTGTTACAATCTGTTGAGATGTACTGTACTCGCTCCCGTCTTGACTGGACCTGTTGATAAATTTTACAGATAGCCTGGAGGTTGCCTTCTAGCCTAGAGGAGACACAGTAGAGGTTATATAGATAGCTAGGGTTTTGCTCATAGTTTATTTTCAGTTGTCTTGAGTTGTATTTATGGATTATTGTATTTGAGCTTGAGATGTATTTCTGGGTTGTGTATCTTAGACACTTAGACTTCTATCTACTGTATCTCTTTTGGATTTCATGTTTTATCTATCTTCTATTATGCTCTACCTTAGATGTGATTGAGTTTACATTCTGCTATGTCACCCCCATTCGGGGAGTATAAACTGCTTAGCCTTATACTGTTAGATGCATGAGACCTAGGACAGCGTTCTACCGCCGACACTGCGACATAGGCTGGGCGTTGTTACGTACTCGTACCCTCACAGTGGGTGCGGGTTGTGACACTACACACACCCATGTATCCACTAATCCCTATCACTCTATGTATATATATGTGTGTGTGTGTGTGTGATATATATCATAATGTGGCCATATATAAAGGTGTGTTAGTATATAAATTGGATATATTTTATTGTATATATATGTGAGAGTAGACTTTATGTAGAAATGTATGTTTAGACTATATACAGGGCACATAGCCTATGGCTCATTGCCTATGGGTATGGCTTGAATGCCAGTTAAGTGTGTAGTTGACTTGTATAGCCTATAAATGGTGTGTTCTTGCTAGAATAGGCTGGTTAGGCTTAGTGAGACTTGTTTGGCTTAGGCTTGACCTAGTTGACCAAGTTTGACTAGTCTAGTTGACTAGAGTTGACCGAGAGTTGACTTTAGTCCAGTTTGACCCCAAACTTCATGTAGATGCATTGTAGCAGTCTGTTATAGCATTTTAGACTTATAATGACTTGTACTGTTCTATAGGAGACAGACACCACTCCTCGGACAGTAGATACTCTTCAGATATTCAGGATACAGGCGAGTACATTTTCTGATCATTTTATATCCTGCTTAGGTGTATATTTTCTGCTTTAGATTACTTTATATGATACTGACACGTTGGAAACACAGATTAGTACTATATAGATCTTGTCGTGCGATGTTATCCCCTTAGCGGATACATCGGATATTTCGTGTTCGTGTACTTTATCATGAGCATCGTGTACTCCTTGTCTTCGTGCCTTTCGTGTACAAATCGTGTGAAATTGTATATACTCATGTGCTCACATGATCTTCGTGTACGACTATACTTCGTGTACAATAACATAACTTGGCTAGATCCTTATGTATTGATTGGGGCGGGGGAGTAGAAGTGGTTATGTATTCAATCCAGTAGATTACTCGTGTATAACCTCTTTAGATTACTCATGTACAATATCGTGTCGTTTACATAACCGTCTTGTACTCTGAATTACTAGCACTGTTAGTTCTCTATATACAGTCTCTCTCTTTTTATATCATGTTGTTCTTCAGTTTCCTATATCTTACTCTCTAGCATGTTTATATTTTCTAACCTGTTATAATTTGTTGATATGTACTGTACTCGCTCCTGTCCTGACTGGACCTGTTGAAAATTTTACAGTGAATGATGAGGCTCTGGTGTCTACCTATTATGGTGCAGCTTTAGACAACACTTGTGACTTGGACCCACTTGCAGTAGAGGATTTACCATCAGTGGTTTAGACTGCTAGCTTAGACTCTTACCTTGTCTTCTCATTGATACATTATTGTATATACTGGGAGTTTGTTTTATCTGATGTTTCTGGTTATGTATTCATCTTAGACACTTAGACTTTATCTGGATTATTTTCTCTGTGGATTCATTCTGTTCTTATCTATCTATCTATCTTTTATCATGCTCTACCTTAGACGTGATTGAGACTGTATTTGTTATGTCACCTCCATTCGGAGTGTATATACTGTACAGGTACCTTTATATTGTGAGATGTTTAACCTAGGACAGCGTTCTACCGCCGATACTGCGGCGTAGGCTGGACGTACCCACGTCTCGTGCCCTTACTCTAGGGTGCGGGTCGTGACAGACTTAGAGGTTGAGCATATGGATATGAAGACGATATTCTTCTACGGTAATTTAGATAAGGAACTATACATGGAGTAGCGAGAGAGATTCTACTCGTACAGCCCAACGAGACCGAATTTGGGACCTAACTCAGTTTTCCTATACAAAACAGTTCTGCCGAATAGGAATGAATTTAAACGAAGTACAGTTTTTAGTGATAAAAAAGGTTCTGACTGAAAGGGATCGAATTTGGACCGAACCCAGTCAAGCCTGTAAGCCCCCTGAATTTTTGCAATTTATTTTTTGAATTTTCTAAATGAATTATTATCGATAATTCATTTTTATTAAATTAATTTTTTATCATTAAATGCTCTTTACCGTGATTTTGATTTCTAGAGCATCAGGGATGCCAGTCTCGGGAAACTTTCTTCTTGAAGTTTGTAGTTGACAAGATTATTTTCAATTTGATATATCATGTCCCACTCGAACTTGTTCCCTTGTGCTCCATTTGCTTCGCGCAACTTTCGGGTCAAATTAGACCAATTTATCGTCTGTCGTAATTTGTGATTTAACTTTCAATTTAATTTTGGGACCCGACATCGGTCCAATCTGCTCGACCCAATATATGGCCCTGGCCTGTTTTGAGTCTATTATGCACGTGTCACTTGTGTGCCACCAAATTTATCTCCCTTGTGCTCCCATTTCATCCATGATTTAATTGGTTTAAATTTGCTATTTTAATTAAATCTTGGCCCCAGCTTGTCCAAACTTGACCCAACACCCAATCCAATTTGGTGTAGGCCCTATCATGTCTATCCATACACCTCACATAATTTTCTCTCTCTTCCCCACTCAAAAGATCTATTTCTCTCTCTTGTATATATATACACACACACACACACACACACATATATATATATATATATATATATGTTTTCCATAAATAAATTCCTTTATTTATTGTGTATCTGGGAAAATTACAACTGTGGCCTGGAACTATTAGACACATGGCGATCATGCATGAGTCGTATGCAAGTTACAGGACACGCAGGCAAGAGATCAGTGGCATGGCTGCCACGTACTCCAATTTGATGAAATCTACGCAGACTTGTTGAAGACAAAATCCACGCAGACTCGGGGCAGAAAGCTTCAAAATCCACGCAAACTTGGGGCAAGAAGCTTCAGGATCCACGCAGACTCGAGGCAAAACGCTTCAAAATCTACGCAAGCTTGAGGAAGAAAACTTCAGAATCCACGCAAACTTGAGATAAAGATCTCACAATACACGCAGACTTGAGGAAGAAAACTTCAGAATCCACGCAAACTTGAGATGAAGATCTCACAATACACGTAGACTTGAGATAAGACTGCCAGCTGTCTTGATTCAGCGTGCCTCGACTGACATAAAATCTCTGACAGTGATTGCTTTTGTCAGTCGCATTAAATGACAAGAAGCTCTTTTGGTACGCCAACTTGACGAAGGTTGAGTCTTGCTGAAGAAGATTTCGAAAATCACGCAATAGACGGCTGTCATCTCTCGAATTCTGTGCATACGTGGCATACGAAGAGACATTCTTCGACTGTTGTGCTGTCAGTCATAATTACTCTCTGACAAATAATGAGTTGTCTCCTCAGCGTGATTTGTAAATATTGTCCTGATCAACTGAGCGTGACTTTTGACTCTGTCCTGATCAACTCAGCGTGACTTTCATTTTTGAGGTCTACAAAACCCCCTTCAAAGTTTTCGAAAATTGAAAAGACTTCAAAATTTTCGAAATACTTTGAAAAATAATATGATAAAATGAAATCAGTCATGCTGAGATGACTTCAAATTTTTCGGAAGTCGAAAAGACTTCGAAGTTCTTTGAAAATATCCAAACGAACTTATTAAATGTTATAATGACTCTTCGTTCTCCGAGACTGATTGCATCCAATTTATGGTGGAATATGAACCGCCGGCGAGCTCTGTTATATAAATAGGTAGAAGATTTATTTTTAATCTTCATCTTACGTCAACATGACACCAAAGGAAGAAGCTGAAGAAGAAGCACGCAAATTGGGTTTTTGTTCCCATGGTGATCCCACTTTTGAGGGTAAGGAACCGGAGCCCCTAGTCTTCGAGTTCAAAGACGATCCCATGCATTTAGCCAAGAATTTTCTGAGCTATTTTGGTCTGGATGGCTCGTCTTCTTCTGACGGACGCAGCCTTGCAGAGCAGCGTGAAATGTTGAAGGCTCTGTTACACCGCATGGGGGTTAAGAGCGTAGAAGAACTGGGCACTAAGCTCAGTCGCTCTGCTAAATAGAGCGTGTCTTTTATGCTTTTGTCTTCTTTTGAAAATGTTGCACTTCTTCTTTTGTCTTGTGTAAGGCCATCAGTGCCTGTCTTGAAGAATGTAGTACAACTTTTGTGTTTGAACAGCATGCATTAATGAAGAATATTAATTAGCACTCTTTGACTGTTTCCAGTGTTGCGTTGTCTTCCAAAGCACACGTGTCATTCATTCCATGGTTTACGAGCGCTATTTACGCGGATCTTTTCCAAGAATAAGCTTGTACTTTGTCCTTTAAATAGATAGCTGAGTTTTAAAGATACTCATCTCTCATTCTTCTTCTTTTTCTCTGAGAATGAAATTTTTGGGAGATTTCATTCTCAAACAGGAAAGCAATGCTTTCTAATGTTCGATTTCTGCACACTGTATCAAACATGAGTTTGCCAATTCTTAGCACCAATCTTGAAGGTAAGTCCAGTATAGTACGTGTATTATTTTGTTGCTGTTGAAAATGGGCTTTTTGTTTCTGACTGAACAATGCATGCTTGACTAGCCAGCGCGTGTCAAATGATATTTCTGTTGATTAATCTCCTCTTCCTTGATGCTTTCTGCAGAAATTCGGCTGAAAACTTTCTTTAGAACTGGCATTGGTGATGTGGATGCTGTGGAGAATATTCTGCTGACACCTACATCAGGGAGCTCATACGCTTTTGACGCGTACATCAGACAACTCAGAACTCTTCGTGGGATAGAAGGGTCTTCCTCAGATGGTAGGAAGAGCCTTTATACACGAGAGTTGGATGGTGGAGTCAACTCTACCCCGAAAAATCGGGTAGTAGAGTTCCTTTCAAGGCAGAACTAGGAATTGTATCCCAATATGGAATACATTCCTATCTTCCTTAAGAGGTTACCCCCAATCCACCAATTGTATTGGCAGCACCATGACTTCGGGCTGCCATACTCTGTGGTTCTCCTCTCGTCTGAGAGAGAAGACCAGAGTTTGATTCCTGCTGATCTGGTCGTGACTGGGACCCAGACAATCAGGAATTGCCACCAACAACGAACCTGACGGAGAAGGTCCGACGGAGAAGATCCAAAGAAGAAGATAGATCTCTATTAGGTTATTGTTGTGGTGTAGAATGAAAATCCAAGATTGTAATAGATTTCCATTATGATTTGTAAGAAAGTCTAAGAAAATGTAATAGACTTTTTATGGTGAAATGAGAATGGAAATGATAATTCTTCTATGCTCAATAATTTGTATTTGTGGATGAATTGTGGACATGATAGATAATAAAATCTTCTTTTCTGTTTTAGAGTATATGATATTATCATAGGTATTATGGACATGATAATACGTATGAACTCAAAAGAAAATAGATTGATTTCTATGCAGAGGTCAAAAATGACAAATGAGTAAATAGATTCGGAATTGATTCAGAGGTTATGAAAACATGATAAATAACGAATCCCCAAATAAATTGATAGAAGATTATGAACGGACGAACGTAATAAATGAACGGATGAACCGTCAAGTATTAATGAATGTGTGAATCGTCGGATGAATGTGAGAAATAAACGGATGAACCGTCAAGCATTAATGAATATGTGAATCGTCGGATCGTCGGATGAATATGACGCTTCACTATTTGAGGAACTTCTGCCTATAAATATAGCAAAAATCTGACAAGAACGAACACTTCTACTTTCAAACATAAAAAATGTCGTCAGAAGAAGCATCCAAGAAAGTTGGAATTGCCATGAAGATTCAGAAAGGCACTGGAGAACGCCCTGCTGATCCAATTCAATTGAAGAAGGCGGTAGCAGGCGAAGGTTCGTCTGTACCCAAGCCACCAAGGAATATTCTGGACTTCCTGCTCAAACCAGAAAAGACTGAAGAAGAAGAAGCCATGAGAATGGCCGCTTGTAAGTTCCTCGTGGGTTCCAGCAAAGAGGTTCTCAGTTCTTTTGCTGATCGCGTCTTCGAGAAGGGCGGCAGTGGCCCACGTCTAAATGTAGAAAAGGATGATAGTGATCTTCCTTAATATCATGTATCATCATTCATGATTAAAATAAAATAAAAATTTTATTTCTAAACATGAAACTGTCTGATGATTACAAGCATTTAAATTTATACATAGTACTTCTTAAGGAATTTGCCATTAATAGGCATCAAAACTTTTCGACCATCCAATTCTGAGAGTTGATAAGCTCCATTTGAGAAAACTTTGCTCACAATATAGGGTCCTTTCCACTTTGTGTCAAATTTGCCCTTGCTCATATGAGTCATAGTCATAGGACGTCTGACTGTTAGAACAAGTTCTTCCTTTTGATACGATCGAACTCTGACTTTCTTATTAAAAGCTCTTGAGATTCTAGCTTGATAGAATTCAATATTCTGTTGAGCAGATAATCGCTTTTCATCCAGAGCTTCTAATTCTTGAAGTCGAAGACGATCATTATTTTCTGCAGTGAGTTCATTAGCGATTGCTATCCTTAAAGAAGGAATTTGAATCTCTAATGGAAGAACAGCTTCGCAACCATACACCAGAGAGAAAGGTGTACTTTTAGTAGTATTACGAACTGTAGTACGATAAGCCCACAAACATTCACCGAGCTTCTCACTCCAATTACGTTTGTTAGTAGAGACAAACTTCTTTAGGAGTTTGATGATGGTCTTGTTGAAAGCTTCCGCTAATCCGTTAGCTGCCGGATTATATGCAGTAGAAGCCACATTGTTGATCCGGTGATCGTCACAGAATCGAGTAAACTTCTGACTGACGAACTGTGGTCCGTTATCATGAATAATGCGTCGAGGAACACCAAATTTGTAGATGACATGATGCTTAATAAAGCTGATGACATTAGACGTCTTAACTTCAGATAAAGGAATAGCTTCGGCCCATTTGGAGAAGTAATCGGTTATTGCGAGAATAAACCGATGACCCTTGGATGACGACGGATTGATCGGGCCGATAATGTCCATGCCCCAAGCTTCGAAGGGCCATGATGCTGCCGTCGGATGTAGAAATTCCGAGGGTTGATGAATAAAATCCGCATGGATTTGACAAGCTTTACGCTTCTTTGTATATTCGATGACGTCTGATACCATAGTGGGCCAATAATAACCCATACGTCGAATACGGTCTTGAAGTTTTGGTCCAGGCTGATGTGCTCTGCAAATTCCATCATGTGCTTTACGAATGATTTGTTGAGCCTCATCACCAGCAACACATCGAAGAAGTAAACCATCATAAGCTCGACGTTATAAGGTCTTTGTTGTATGATTATAATAGAATCGGAGTGATCGTCGTCTGATAGATGCTGCCTCACTCGGATCATCCGGAAGAATATCATACAATACGAAATCTAAGAAAGGAAGTCTCCAATCCGTATCCGTATTTTGATTCTCGGCTGAGTTACTGAAGATGAATTCTATGCTGGAATCAGATGAAGATGATAAAGATTTACGACTAAATCCAAATCCTCTTGTTGTGTTGACGTCATGAGATGTTGATTCTTCAATGTCAATTAGAAGCCCTAGAGTTAGGTTATTTTCCAGATGAAATAATTCTCGATTGCGAACAATAATCATTTGTTGCCGTCTAATCAGAATAGCTAACACCGCCGCAAGATTAGCTAGAGCATCAGCTTCCGTATTACATGCTCGCCTAACATGTTCAATGAAGAATTCTTCAAACGAAGAAGCTATAGATATAGCTGATCTATGATAAGGAACCAGATCTTGATGGCGAACTTCATAAGTCCCCCTTATCTGATTGACAATGAGTTTAGAGTCTCCGTACGCCTCCAAATGTTGAATATTCAGATGTTTAGCGAGTTGAAGACCAATAAGCAATGCATTGTATTCAGCTACGTTGTTTGAACACGGCTGGTCGAGAGAATAAGCTCTTTGGATAGCAAGACCTTCTGGCGATACAAGAACAATTCCAACTCCAGCGACAATATCACCATTAGGACCTATCCTTGAAGCTCCATCAAAGAATAGACGCCAAGTAGGATCTTCTTCAGCAATTTGGTTTAAATCTAGGACTTCATCTGGAATTTTATCATAGAGTTTTGAATCTTCTGGAATTGAATGAGCAGCTAGAAAATCAGCTAAAGCTTGTCCTTTGACTGACTTCTGAGGAATATAATGCATGTCATACTGAGCAAATAGGATTCCCCAGTTAGCTAATCGAGAATTCAAAACACTGGGTTTCTTCATCATGATCCGTATAGGATTGATCCTGGAGATGAAATAAATAGTCTGGCCAATGATATAATGTCGTGTCTTTTGAACAGCGAACATCAAGGCTAGACATTCTTTTTCGACCGGTGAATATCGAGGTTCAGCTCCGGTCATAGTACGACTGAGATAGTAGATGGCTTGTTCATGACCATTTTGATTCTTTTGAGCGAGTAATGCACCCAATGAATGACTCATTACTCAAGTATATAGGAGAAATAGAATTCCTGAAACGGGAGGTACCAATACTGGAGGGCTCATCAGATATTGTTTTATATCATCGAATGCTTTCTGACATTCATCATTCCAGACAAAAGAAACACCTTTCTTCATAAGTTTGTTGAATGGTCTGCAGCGTCCTGATAAATTAGAGATGAATCTCCTGATATAAGCGATCCTTCCTTGAAATCCTCGTAGCTCTTTTAAGGTGCGTGGAGGACGCATCTATTGGATGGCTTTGATCTTCTCGGGATCTACGTGTATACCTTTAGAGGTAATGACGAAGCCGAAAAATTTACCACTAGAGACGCCTAAGAAGGACTTAGTAGGGTTCATCTTTAATTGATGCTTACGCATTAGATCAAATATAGTCTTCAAATCTTGTATATGATCCTCTTTTTGTCGACTTTTGACTGCAATATCATCAACATAGCATTCGACTGTTTTCCGCAAATGTTCACGAAATATAGTGCTCATAGCTCGTTGATAAGTTGCTCCTGCATTCTTGAGACCGAATGGCATAACTGTATAACAGTATGTACCGATCGGCGTTCTGAAAGAAGTGTGCTTCTCGTCGTCTGGAAACATTTTAATCTGATTGTACCCAGAATACCCGTCCATGAATGACATCCGTTCAAATCTATAGGTATTATCAATCATAACATCAGTGATTGGTAGAGGAAATTCGTCTTTAGGGCATGCCGTATTGAGATCGCGGAAGTCTATGCATAGATCTTGCCAGTCTTTTTAAGGACAGGAACTATGTTAGCCACCCAATCGGGATGTTGTTCCTCTCTAATAAACCCGGAGGTTATGAGTTTATTGACTTCAGCTTCAATTGCATCCATAATGTCTGGACGAAATCGTCGCTGTTGTTGTTTGACCGGTTTAGCATTCGACAAGATATTGAGCTTGTGAGTTGCAATTTATGGATCAAGTCCTGGCATATCTTCATAACTCCAAGCGAAGACATCGATGTAGTCACGAATGAGTTTGATCATGTCTTGCTTATCAGTTTCTGAAAGACTTTCACTAATGAATATTGGTTTGGGAGATCCCTCTTCACCAACATCTATTTGAACAAGTTCGTCTTCAGTCGGAGGTTCTTTTTGCTTGGAACTCCCATTGATTATCTAATCTTTGGGCCCATTGTTCTGATTCAGGTGAGATTTCAAACTCTTCTTCGTCTTTATCACTTTCTTCAGAATGGTCAATGGAAACCATATTGGAAGACAGAATGTTGCAGTAGAAATCGCCGATACTTGTATCGGAATCCCAAGAGGTAGTACTGGAAGAATCAGATCTCTTATCTTCGTCAGACTCGGAATCTTCATGGAAAATATTGATAAAAGGAGTAGGAGCAATATAGCCCAATCCTTATTTTGTCCTTCCATATTTCAGAGGAGGAATACGAACAGGCATTTTTCTTCCTTTTCCACTATTGAGGCCAGTTCTGAAGTCATAGCCTATATTTTTGATGATGTCTTTAGATTGCTGACTATAGCGACGTAGTTGTAATCTTCCAGTATCATCGTTTTTGTCATCATCTTCTAAATCAGAAGGACTTTGGGGCCCTTTGTAAAAGAGTATTGGAATGTCTCCTGGCTTTCTGCTGGGAACTAGAAAGTATGAAGATTGTACAGGTTCTAGAGATACATCTGTATGAACAGTCTGTACAACTCCTATGGTTATTGTGCTCAAGTCATCTAACAAATGTAAATAACTATGAACATAATTACACACATCAGCGTACTGCAAAGATGGAGACTTTTTATTAAATGTAAAAGCAACAATATTTACATTGAGAGAAGGCTGAGCCTTAAAGATTTTAGCCAAGTCAATGACTAAAGGGGAAGAAGAAGAATGAGAAGAAGCTTTATTTCGATTAAGATCGATAACAAATGGCTCAGAAGAGGTGAGCTCCCTTGAAGCTTGAGATGGAAGAGTAATCCGCCCTCCAACTGGAATTAGCAGAGTATCCTGTGAAGATACAGGAACTGTAGTATGCCCACTAACAGGAATGATCATTGTATCTTGAGCAGACGACTGAGGCAACGGAGAGATCCGTCCACTCACTGGAATGATGAAAGAACCTTCTCCAGAGGGTTTGGAAGATTGTTGCTGAGTAGCTCGACCTTTAACAGGGATTATTAAAGTCTTACTTTGTGAATCCTCTTTCTCCATAGCTTGT
Organism: Iris pallida; assembly: GCA_029216955.1. Lineage (NCBI taxonomy): Eukaryota > Viridiplantae > Streptophyta > Magnoliopsida > Asparagales > Iridaceae > Iris > Iris pallida. The sequence goes on along the minus strand of JANAVB010033039.1, from coordinate 20,658 downwards.
ATGACCCTTGTATACTCTTCTTTGTACATTCGGGAATCATTGAAATAACTTCAACCCCATGGAAGGGATTTATATCAGCAACTTCTTTTTGTACTCTTCCATTGCTATCAATGTACTTAAAACACTGATGAAGAGTAGAAGGCACCACATTATTTTCATGAAAAAAGGGCCTCCCAAGAAGAAGATTATAGGATCCCACGATCTCAATCACATAGAAAGTGACTTTGGATCTGAAATCGCCTATCTGAAGCTTCAGATAAATCTTTCCCAAAGGCTCACTTCGGCTTTGATTGAATCCTAAGATAGTAGTAACCGTCTTAGAGAGCTTGTGAAGAGGGATTTTTAGTTCATCCAACAGACTCTTTGGCATTATGCTTATAGCAGACCCTGGGTCAATGAGGATACGATCTATCTTCATCGTATCGATATAACCAGTATAGTAGAGAGGCCGATCATGTCGATTATCCTCCAATAGCATGTTGTCTTGTGTAAAGGTGATATTTGGGATAATCTCCAATACACTGTTGCAATGTAAGCAAGTGGCAGGTTCTGCATCTGGCTTCTTCAATTGTGCAATACAAGAGTCTGCTTGAAGAAGTGCTTCACTTAACGTCTCCCGAGTTTCTTTAGAAAGACGTAGAAGTTCAAAGAGGGATATTCTAGCTGGAGTATTAGCAAGTTGAGCTAGAATGTCGAAGTTATAAGGCTTCTGAAGCCCAAGAGGAGGGGACTTCTTGATTGGTTTATCAAACCGAGCCTGTTGTTTGCCTTTCTCAAAAGCCGTAGGCTTGGAAGAAACAGGTTCAACTGGTGTAGTTGAAGGAACAGGTGCAGTAGATGATTCTTCTTCAGAAGGAACATTAGGAGCATCTTTATCAGCTGGAGGGATATTAGGAGTATCCTCAGGATTCTTGGAATAATCCTTTAGATAAGGTTTTCCCGTTCGAGTAGCACCAGCAAGTGCTTCTTCTTTCTCTTTTGGCTCTGTGTCAGAGGTAGACCCAAGAGACGTCATATGACATGACTTAATCTTTCCAGCCTTTTTGGACTCTCGATAAGTAGTATTTTGAGGAAAAGAAGATTCAAAATCTGCCACTAGATCAGGATGAATCCACATGATTTCTCCAGTTTCCAAAGTGATTGGCACTAATCCTTCAAATTGTGGAGAAAGAATATTCACTATCTCAAGAGTTGCCTTGGGAATAGGAACGATCCTACTTTCAAGGAGTTGAGGAGGAAAATCTCCGAATTGCATAGAGACGACGTTGGAGGTGACGGTCTTCTCTTTCGGAGTAAGGGAGATAGCTCCAGATTTAATCATTTCTTGGATCTTTCCTTTCAGTACATAACATGTACGAATTGTGTGACCCAACATTCTGTGATATGGGCAGTATTTGGGATGATCTGTCTTACCAGCTTCATCAGGTTTCTTGATTTCAGGTAATTGTATCTTATTACCTTTCAGCAGACATTCAAAGATACCAAGGACATCGTCATCATCGAAAGAGTATTCTTCCTTGGGGCGAGGTGTTCTTGGTTGTTGAGTTGTAGAGGTAGGAGAAGTTTGAATAGTTGATGCATTTTTGCTCTGAAGATTAACTTCAAGAGTTTCTTTTCCTTTGCGAACATTGTTTTTATTGTTAGTACCTTGACCTGTTTCTTTGGGAGTCATCTGCACTCCTAAACCTTTAAAGGTTTCAGCACTAATTTCTGCAGCCTTGGCACTAACTATGAAAGAAGGCTAGTCTTGGAATTGGGTGGATCCTGTCCACATGCTGATGATTGGCAACAAGTTTGATTTGCATGTGTCGATGGTGACAGCATCAGGAGTTCCAAGAGGCATCTTCAGAGCTTCTCTTCGAAACCGTCCAATGTACTCTTCTATAGTTTCATTATTTTTCTGCTTGATTCTAATAAGAGCAGACATAGTCATATCATTGAGCCCTTCATAGAATCGTTCAAGAAACATCTGTTTGAAACCGGCAAATGAGGTAATGCTCCCATCTGGGAGACTTCTATACCATTCATAAGCCGTTTCCTCGAGACATCCAACAAACACCCGAGTAAGGAGGGCGTCGCTTGGTTGCAATTGATCAGTCATCACTTCAAAGTGATTAATAAACTGACTTGGAGAAGTGGTTCCATCATAGAATGAGATAGTAGGAGGCTTGTATTTAGGAGGATACGATACTTGCTTCCATTCTATCGGATAAGGTTGCTTGATGCCTAACCTCTGTAAACCATCTTTCTGTTTGAATGCTTCGAATTGAGTTTTGAGATTCCTCAATTCTTCATTAACAACTCCGAAAGATTGTGGAGTTGTAGCTTGTAGAGAATAGTTGGGAGGAGGAACAGCATTATAAGCACTACCCCCAGCTCCAGAGAGACTAAGGTTTGGTTGAGCTGGTCCAGGAGTATTGGATTGTACTGTTGGAGGAACTTGTACTGGACTCATATCAGCGTCAGTTGGTATGGCATCTGGTACAGTCTGTCAATTTTGCAACTGAGCTGTCATGAGTTCATACATTGATTTCATAGTATCAGCCATAGACTTTATTTGCTGTTCCAAAGAAGCAATTCTTTGATCTTGAGGAGTCAAGGAAGAGGAAGGTTCATTGTTCAATTCATTATTCCCATCCACCATAAACGTCGTGACTGTACGAGGGATTATTGATGAACTGGTGGATGTTGTTTGTTCTGAATCACTGCTTCGTGCATCAAAGTTATTTATAGGAGAACTACCCCCAGTAGGAAGAGGTGGGAAGTTAGATTCTCCCAGAAATTCAGAATCATCTTCAGAGATCAAATTTCTTTGACTAGAAGCTAAGACTCTTGCTCTGGTGTTTCTATATACTCCATCTGGACTATCAGCTCTACCCCAAGTATGCCGAGAGGTCATGTTGACAGAAGCAAACAAAGACTCATCTTCATCAGGCATAGGTTCACACTGAATCCGATTAAAGACAGATTATCGTTTTGTTTGACATCTGTATTACATTGTGACTCTTGGCTGGAAGTCACATTCATGATCAACATGGTCATAAGCCATTGATTGACATCTGCATTGAATTATGACTCTTGGATAGAAGTCACATTCAGCATGGTCCTTTGACACAGAATCACTTCTTCTCTTCTGTTGAAAATATTCTCGTAAATCTGTTTGTGAAGATTGAGGAGTATATTTCCTGTTCTTGGGTCTTGATGGCTCTTGAGCCACATAGTTTCTTGCATACTCTGCATTTGGATCTCTTAACCTTGTTTCCAACTGGTATGGTTTCTTAACACTAGAAGTGTTAAGTTTTGTTCTTAGATCAGTTGGAGGTAACACATTGGTTTTGGAAACATGGAGTTTTCCTTCCATTGACCTAGATATTTGCAGAAACGGAAAAGTTGAACCACCCCCTTGATTAGGAGTTGGTAACAAACCCTCTTTTATGGACAGATTCCGTGCCCAATTCGGAGAAGTCATAGAAGAAGACACTAAGAAATGTTTCTTCTTAGACTCATTCAAGTTTTGAGACATAGAATGTCCAGAAGAAAGAGTAGTCAAAAGACAATCTTCTTTTCTTTGACTAACAAAATTGTCAGTCAAAGCTGTTCCTAAAGTAAAAACTACAGGAACAGAAGAAACTACTAAAGAGTTATTCCTTTTCGAAGGGACTTTGTATGGAAGACCACCCCCAGTTCTAGTGGAACTTGGCAAAGAAGAAAAGATAGCTAAAGAGCTATTCTTCTTAGATGAAATACACACTAAAACAGGCTTGGTTAAAGAACCAATGCTGTTAGCGTAACTTTTGACTTTGGAAGTACACGCTGGAACAGACTTGGCTAAGGAGCCAGCACTGTTAGCGTGATTGTTGATTTTACAATTACACACTGGAACAGACTTGGCTAAGGAACCAGTGCTGTCAGCGTGACTTTTGGGCTTGAAATTGTACGCTGGAACAGATTTGGCTAAGGAGCCAGTACTGTCAGCGTGACTTTTAATTTTGGAGACACACACTGGAACAGATTTGGCTAAAGAGCCAGTACTGTCAACATGATTTTTGGATGTGAGATTGTACACTGGAACAGATTTGGCTAAAGAGCCAGTACTGTCAGCGTGACCTTTGATTGCTGTCATCTTCGAGCGCACAAGAGTGTGCGTGCTTGCAGTAGAGTTCTTGCCAGTGTTAGGAGTAGACACTGTGGCAGAGACTTCACCATTTGCTGCCAACTGATTCTTAGGGACATAGACAGAGGGTCCCTTCGACTTGGCAGTGATGATGGAGGCTGTAGTGGGCTTACCACTCTTAGCCCGCTGCATTTATTCATAGGCGAGTTGATCAAATTGGATCGTCATCACCTTCTTCGTCGAGCCGATTGACGAAGTATCGCATTGAGTTGTTGCCATCTCAGAAGAGGAGATGGATTTCCCCAGCAGAGTCGCCAATTTGTTTTCCATAAATAAATTCCTTTATTTATTGTGTATCTGGGAAAATTACAACTGTGGGAATCTGATCTAGAAGACGATCACTTTATCCCTTGGACTATGCGAAGAAGAAAAGCTCTCAAAATTTTGACAGTAGATAACTATGTATCTGTACAATGAATAAGAAAAAGAACTCTATTTATAGAGTCAAAAATAATAACTGAAAAGATAACTGTCTTCACAGCCTGTACTTAGTTGAAAATCACGCAGGATTTAACATACGCAAGGTTGTGAGCAGTTACTGGACGTGGCCTGTAACTGTTGGACACATGGCGATCATACATGAGTCGTGTGCAAGTTACAGGACACGCAGGCGAGAGATCAGTGGCATGGCTGCCACGTACTCCAATTTGATGAAATCTACGCAGACTTGTTGAAGACAAAATCCACGCAGACTCGGGGCAGAAAGCTTCAAAATCCACGCAAACTTGGGGCAAGAAGCTTCAGGATCCACGCAGACTCGAGGCAAAACGCTTCAAAATCCACGCAAGCTTGAGGAAGAAAACTTCAGAATCCACGCAAACTTGAGATGAAGATCTCACAATACACGCAGACTTGAGGAAGAAAACTTCAGAATCCATGCAAACTTGAGATGAAGATCTCACAATACACGCAGACTTGAGATAAGACTGCCAGCTGTCTTGATTCAGCGTGCCTCGACTGACACAAAATCTCTGACAGTGATTGCTTTTGTCAGTCGCATTAAATGACAAGAAGCTCTTTTGGTACGCCAACTTGACGAAGGTTGAGTCTTGCTGAAGAAGATTTCGAAAATCACGCAATAGACGGCTGTGATCTCTCGAATTCTGTGCATACGTGGCATACGAAGAGACATTCTTCGACTGTTGTGCTGTCAATCATAATTACTCTCTGACAAATGATGAGTTGTCTCCTCAGCGTGATTTGTAAATATTGTCCTGATCGACTGAGCGTGACTTTTGACTCTGTCCTGATCAACTCAGCGTGACTTTCATTTTTGAGGCCTACAATATATATATATATATATATATATATATATATATATATATATATATATATATATATATATATTCTCTCTCCTATTATTAAATCCACTCCCGCACATACACCCCCTCTCTCTCACCAGCACACATCACCCCCCCTCCATGTGGCCGAACAACACTCCTCCCTCTCTATTCTCTCTCTAAATATCTCTCTTCCTCTAAATATCTCTCTCTCTCTCTATTCTCTCTCTAAATATCTCTCTCTCTTTAAATATCTCTCTCTTTATATATTTTCTTGGCGAACAACAATCCCCCCTCTCTATTCTCTCTCTAAATATCTCTCTCTAAATATCTCTTTCTCTCTCTATTCTCTATACACACATTGTGAAACCCACAATTTTTCCAGTAATTATTATTTAAATATGTGTTAGTTAAATTAATATTTGAAATTAGTATTATTATTATCAGTTAAAAATGTAAAATTATTCTCAAAGAAATTGAACTTGGACTTTTGATTTCCTGGCCCAGACCCGAACTCAACTCTGAACCTAAAAAAAAAATTTTAAAAGAGTTACAAATATTTGTTTATCAAGAGAATGATTTAATATTTAGCCCATTCCTTATTTTCTTAAAGTCAATTATTGAAGCCCATTCATTTAGGCCCATTAACCCTACATAAACCTTTAAAGCCTTAAGCCAAATGGGTTTTACCCTTTAACCCATTAACCCACTAAGCCCTCTTTAACAGTTGAGATGGTGAGAGAATGTTATTCTCATTTCCCATTTTCCTCTGTTGGTTTTCGGTTTAGAACCGAGAAGACTTCTGTTATGGCCAACTTTCCATTTTCCGAACCGCCGGAAACCGGCGCCCGTCCACCTCCCGGCCGGCCGTTCACTTCCCCTCTAGGTAACCCCCACTCTTCCTTTTCCTATAAAAACCCCCTCCACACTATTCCCATCTTTACCATCATATCCATCTTCTTCCCCAAATTTCCTCCTCCCTAATCTCTAGCCCCAATTCCGGCAACCCACCCGAGCTCCAGCCGAGCCCAGGTCAGCCCGAACCCAGCGGCTCCGCCCGACTCCTCCGCTGCTGTCCCGACGGACCCGACCCCGCTGATGTCTCGGCGGTCCCCGTACGCCGCTTCCCGGCCGCTGTCCCAGCGCCTCCTCGTGCTCACTTCGTTCCCGATCCGACCGCCCGGTCCAGCATCTCCCCGTGTCTGGCTTGCTGTTCTGAGCCCGAGACGCTGTCCGGGGAGTGCTTTTTCTCTAAAAATTCACCTAAGAGCTCTAGTCGAGCAATTTCTGGTATATTTTCGTTGCCCCGTTTCCATATTTTAGTCTATGATGAATTTTGGTCCACGAATTTCCCCGGGAATTCGATAAATTATAGACGAAAAATTTTTTGGGCTTTCCGAAACCCTTTCGGACAAGTTCTGTTGGTTTCGGATTGTTTTTTTGAGTTTTCTGTTGGTTCAATTTTTCCGAGAATCTTTCGGAAAGAGTTCTGGGAATTTTAATGGTTTAGGTTTTTCCAATTTCATTTCGGAATTGGTTCTGTGACTTATTCACTTTGAGGGTTCTGTTGGTCTTCGAGTTTTCCGAGTTCATTTCGGTTTTTTCGAATATCCTTCGGGAACGTGCTGTGGTTATATATTTTTGGGTTCGATATTATTTTCAGGTTAATATTATGGTGGATTGAATAATTGGAGTTTCCCTGGTTTGGGATAATATTGTGTGCTGTTGGAGCATTTTTCCAGTTTTGGGTTATCCCGAAAATAGAGGGAATGTTGCCGAAATTTTTATAAAATTATATAAATGGATTTCAAATCGGTTTTCGAAATATTTATAAATTAGATTTTTGGGCGACGACCGTATAGGTTAATGGGCCCTTAGCGAAATGCAAACGAAACCGGCATTGTTCCGGACGTTGAGGCATTAGCTATTTTTGACGATTGGACCAATATCTGAGACTCATAAATGAATTCAATTTAATTTAAATTATTATTTTGTTTTGTAATTAAATTGTAGGATAATTTTTAGAGACTAACCAGAGTTTTTTTCTTATTTAAATTCATGTAAAATGGTCTGTAAAGGGCATAAGCCCAGTTTTCTTTTATTTCTCTGTGGTTTTGTAATTGTGTAGTGTAGTTTAGGTTTCTTTTGGTTTTCTGGTTTCGTTAGTTATCGATAAACGCGTAGAATGATAAATTGGATATTTTTAGTTTTCTTACATTAAGTTAACAATAAAATATAAGTTTGTATTATTTAAACAAACTCACATTTTTCTCATTTAAAGAAAAATCTAGTTTTATATATATATTATATAAAAATACCAAGTTTTGCCAAATAACATGTAAATACCATTTTTCCAATAAAATATTAAATTGACTTTTTCTTCGTAAATTAATTAATAGTAAATTGCATCGATAAGCGTGTTTCAGTAGTATAATTGTAAATAACATAAAACTGGACTAGGATCAATTTTAGAGATTATAACTAGCACATCTAGCATGGCAATTTTGGAAATCTAAGGCAGACTTCTCGATTGTAGGATTTCGAGGACAAGTCTGAGTTCAATCCCGGTGACATTCCAATCCAGTCATAAATCAAAGGCAAGTACATTTTGTGGTAGATTACAATTATTTAATAATTATTTTATTGCAAGTTTAAACTACGATGCAACACGGAACTCTCTCTGAGAGCATTGACTGTTTAAGTGTTGGGTACTGGGGGAGTAGTGTAATGAGTATGACCACATCCAAAATAGTATAATGACTGTGTTAGCTTACCCCTCATACACACGGGGATAAGCCATATCGTATCAATAGGAAACAACTGTACAACCCAATCCGGTCATATTCATTGCCTATTCACATCACACTGTTTTAACTGCCGAAAAAATATTTATTTCAAATTGTTTAAAAATGCATAACTCTATTATTATTTCAATTGTTAAAATATCATGAATTGTACTTTGCTCCCTCCTGACTGGAGACTATATTTTTAGGTCCTATTGATGATGCAGAGCTACTGATTAGTAGTTACTATGATCCTGAACAGTACCCGGCTGTTCTACCAGAAGATGATGATGAGGAGACTGCCAATTAGTTTTATTTCTAAATTATGATATTGTGAAAGACAATCATTTCAGTTGTGGGTTGTATTTGAAAACATTGTGTTTTGGACAAGTTTTATTTATCGAAACATTAAAAGTTGTGTCAAATAGAAATTGTGTTGTTATTACCTGCATGAGTGATACAGCTTACTGCCGCCGTCTCAACAACGGTGCAGGCTGGGCATGATCCGATTCGACTCAAGAAATTGGGACCGGGTCGTGACACACATATATATATATTATATCAAACTCCCTCTCTCTCTCTCTCTCTCTCTCCTTACACCCACACACACACCCTCTCTCAACCGACCTCCCTCTCTTCTCTTCCACTACCTAGCCGACAGCACACCCCCATCTCCTTCTTCTTTTTCATCATTATCTTCTTCGTGTCATGACCCGCACCCTAGAGTAAGGGCACGAGACGTGGGTACGTCCATCCTACGCCGCAGTGTCGACGGTAGAACGCTGTCCTAGGTCAACATACATCTAACAATATATATATCTAAACAGTTTATACTCCCCGAATGGGGGATGACATAGCAGTAATAAACTCAATCACAACTAAGGAAGAGTTAGCACGATATGAAATAGAACTCAAGGAAACAATAGATGATAAAGTAGTCTAAGATAATCCCAGCAAATATCCAGAAGTACATGGTCTCAGATACAGAAATGAAAGAATATATACAACTCAGAACTCAGAATAAAGTCTAGCTAAATATGTCTCAAGACTACATAAAATAAGATAAGCCTAACTAATCTAGTCTAGGCAATAGGGGTGATGTTCTCAGCTAGAGCTGGGTCCTCCTGAGGGTCCAGCTCGCAAGTGTCATCTAAGGCTACCCCGTAGTAAGTATCCAGGCAGGCCTCCTCCTCATCCTCTGTAATATTTTCAACAGGTCCAGTCAGGACAGGAGCGAGTACAGTACATCTCAACAGTTCATAGCAGGTTAGAAGATATAATCATGCAGTAAAGTAAGATACAAGTACTGAAAGAAGTGTAGTATGTAAACAGAAAGAGAAAGCTGTAATAGAAATATCTACTATAAATAGAGAACTAACATGTGGCTAGTGAGTCAGAGTACAATATAGACATGTAAATGGCATAGGAGATTTTGATGCTACACTATGGAAGAGATTCTGATACTACACTACTTGGATAGTATTCACATGTCTATTTCTACTCCCCGTACCCCTAATCAATACACAAGGATCCAACCAGGTTATGTTATGATTCCATGCAAAGGCCCCCGAAGGGTGATACATGGATGTCCCATAAATGGAGATTCGAGGAGATTCTAGGATACCCAGCAAATGGGATAAGAGATTCTGGGAGACTCTGTGATCATAAGAGTATATGTCACAAGTGATCAAAGAACCAGCGAAGCATAGTGATACGCCATGTAAGTGAAACGCACAGAACATGTAGTACCCGATGCTCCCTAAGGATAACATCTCAAGAAGGGATCCATATAGTACCAATCCGTGTGACCAACGTGACAGTACAAGTAAAGTAATTTAATGCAGGAAATAATTCTAAGCAAGATATGAAATGATCAGAGAATGTACTCGTCTGGTATCTAAGTGTCCAATATGAAAGTATTGTCCAAGGAGTGGTGTCTGGCTCCTAATCAGAACAGCACAAGTCACAACAAGTCCAAAATGGTAAAATAAAGTCCTACTAAGCATTCTACATGATTCTAGGTCAATCTAGGCCAAAGTCAACTCTTGGTCAACTCTGGTCAACCTTAGAAGTCAAACTAGGTCAACCAAGTCTAAATTAGGCCAAACTAGTCTACCATAGTCTAGTTAATCCTAGCTTAGTACTCCTCCACAATCACTAGGTCAAACTAACATCACACATACACAATTATTTAGCATAAAATCTATGTACCCTATATATACATTACATACCTATATGATATCCATACATAAATACACATTCATATATATATATATATATATATATATATATATATATATATATATATATATATATATTCACAATACATTACCAACTTATATATATAAAATACAACTTGTATTATATATATATATAGATATATATATTAGAGTTACCTTACATATATATTCTACATTAGATAGGCATATAGAGAGGCATGTGTAAACTGTGTGTGTGAAGAGATGTGTGTATCACTATGTGTGTGGAGAATAACAGTGTCATGAGGGTGAGTGAAACATACATGAGGGGCTGTACAGGAATGTAAAATCTGGACTGAAAGGGGAAAGAAACCATGCACAGGAAAACAGTAAAGTGTGTGTGAAGAGTGATAGGATGTGAGAAAAATCTGGAATCAAAAGTGTGTGTGTGATTAGATAGGCAAGTGTGTGTGAACCTGGAAGACAATGACAGCAGTCATGTAGTGCAGAAACTTAGAGTTCAAGTCAATGGAAAAACACAATATCAGTTTTTTAGGAATCAAATCTCACCCAAACAATACACCACCAAACTGGAAACTAATACTCAGTTTTCAGCCATAAAAACCAATTCCAAATTTCAGTCAAATACATCCTAACATTCTTAGGTCTTCATTCATAAAGCTAAATCTAGATTTTCAGTTTAGTCTTACACAATTCTCAGATTTTAATCTTAATACAATTTCCAGGTTAATACAATATAGGAAAACATTTGAAATCAACTGTTGACAGTTCATAATGGAGAGAATTCCAGGTTAAAAGAACTGGTAACAATGCTCAGATATCTGGTTATGAATAAGGGAAACTTATCTCAGGTTTACAGTAAAAGTTCAACCCATTCCCAGGTTAAAAGAATCAACATATGAATCGAAATCAGTTGGCAGTTTCCATTTTGAATCAACCCAATGGCCAAAAAAGCCATTCACAAACAAAAGCTAAATTCGAAATGATATACCTCAACAATGTGTATCAACACAAATGTGGGGGATGATTTACAGTGAAGAAACATCAGATAATCAGGAAAATCTTAGTGTTCAGGAATTTGAAAACAAACAGTATCAGGAAATGGTTTCAGTGAACTATGGTTTATACTGAAATCGAATTTTAAACATTCATTCAACTAACAAATGAATCCCTTACTCCCTAAACAGGATATTGAAGAGTAGTAATTAAGCATAACATATACATGCTATAAATCATCTAACTAAATCGAACAAGAAAAAATAACAGTGAGCAAATCACTGATACTTGACAAATTCAGACAGTATCAGTCCAGTCTGCTCGTACATTCGAATACCCAAATTTCCACATAAAACTTAACTCAATCATGAAACTAATATTAACAGAGATTAACAACACATACTGGATCTATCTAATCAAATTAAAACAGAATTTAAAGCATTAAAACAATTAACACAGGAACACATATTTAGGAACACTGATACACACAGTGCACGACACGTGCACGGGCAAATGCGTGTCCGATACGACACGAGAGCTCATGAAACTTCACGAACCTCGTATCAGTCATGGACATGACACGTGTGTCAATTTGTGTGCGTCGAAGTGGTGTGTACACTGCACACCAAGCCCCGAACAGCAGGGGATCGAACCACAGTGCGCGCGCGTGTGCACCCGTGTGTGCACGCGTCGATTCCGACACGACACGACACAGAGATCCACTCAGATGAACAGAAATGCATAAGCAATAGCAAAACCTAAATTTCTAATTAAAAACATTGCTAAAAAGAAATCGAAATGCCCTTTGAGGCATTTCGACAAACACCTAGGGACAACCTCTGATACGTGTCCAAACGGACACGAAACTTATGCAATCCGACAGGAAACTAATGCAGACACTTAGGGGACTCCTAGGGCTTCCTAAATATGTAAAAAAATCGAAAATACATGGAGAAATAAGGAAGTTACCTATACTTGAACTTCTAGGAAAAACCTTCTTTTAATAGCTCTTCTCCTTGATGTCCCAATCCCACAAAACAATGCCAAACTGAAATGAAACTTCAATAGCAGCAAGAGTGGGTATATTAGAACCTAATGGAGGATATTTGAATGAAGAAGGAAGAGGAATGGAATTCTAGGAATTAATTGAAATAGGAAACAAACCTTGTTCTCTAACTTGAGCTTTCCTAAAAAGAGGCAACCCTAAAAATTAGGAGAGTAATTATAAGGTGGTGATCCCAATAATGATATGGTGGCCGACCAATAATGCCTAGGGATTAGGGTTTGGTATTTGTCTTGGGCTTTGGGCCAACCTACAAGGCTATGGTTTGATTTGATTAATAAAGGTTCTAAATCATAAGCCATGACTTATGACTTTCTAATTCCTATTGCTAATTAGAGTCTAATGACCAAACCAAGGATTAGGCTAGGTTAGACTAGAGTCATATATCCTAACCAAGCCTATACTAACTAGGGTTAGCTTCTAGGTTGGTCTACGAGGGCCAAAACTAGTCAAAGTCAACCTAGTCCAAACAAATCCAAAATAAATCCTAAAAATTTCCATAAATTCAAATAAATTATAATAAATTTAAATTACCCCAAAAATGTCAAAAATATCCTTATACTAGAAATGTGATAGTGACACTTCTTCATTTCCTATTCTTCTTCTTCACTTCCTCTTCTTCAACACCATCACCACCATTAACATCGTCATCATCGCCACCACACGCCACCCCCGCGCACGGCCACCACCGCTGTCGCCGCCCCACCACCGGGCAGCCGTACCGCCCATACCGCTCACCGTGCCCCCGCCTGCCCGCTGCCGTGCCATGCAGCAGTAGCAGCTGCGATATCAGCAGCAGCGGCCGCGCCACAGCGCGCGCCCCTGCGTGGCCGGCCCCCGCCACCACGAGCCCCGAGAAACTCTGGCGACCCCCCTATATGCCACCTCGGCATGGCAGCAGCATCCATGACACAAGAAACAGACAATTCGTGCGTTTTGTACGAAGTTCCGTCGGCGCGCACGAGTTTTGAACTCAGAAATGGCGTTCCGTCGCAGCAACTTTGCGTACATTTTTTGAGAAATCCGACCGTTGGATCGATGAACTCTTTGCTCCGTCACAATCTCGGTATATACCCCTCCACTCTTCTCAAGTTTCGTCCGTTAATTTTGTCGTGTGATACATCAAAACAGGCCACCAAGTTGACGCTTTAAATTGTGTTATTTATAGACAGTTTTGTGGAGCCAACTTCGTCGGTTCGTATCTCCTCCATCGCAGCTCTGTCTTGCGTACCACTGGTTCCTGTGTATAGCTGGTATAACCTTCTTCCTGTCCCTCAAGTTTCGTTTCATTGTGAGCTTGTTTGGTTGGTTGAATTCGACGCCAAAGTTGACCGTCCGAATTCTTAATTTTGTACTTGTAAAATTCTATTTTTGAACCCGGGACTCCGGATTCAATTTCTGACACCACTAGTAGACTCGTGGTGTCGTTCTGGCACGTTTTCATATAAAATTTGTTTAGTTTGGAGGAAGTGGGCCCTGGCATGTATTTCAGTGCAAAGCGGGCCCTACGGTCCGAGTCAACGGGTCAATTTGAGATCGGCTCATCGGAATCCAATTCTGGATATACCGTTGAGTTTGTATCAACATTCTTGACTCGTTGACATATCAATTGCTGAGTTTTGTGGATATTGGCTCCAATACGCATTTCGGTGCAAATCGGATTCCAATATCCGGGTCAACGGGCCATTTTGAGATCGGCTCATCAGAATCCAATTCCGGATATACCGTTGAGTTCGTATCGTCATTCTGGATTCGTGGAAATATGTTTTTCTAGGTTTTGAGAACTTTTATTTTGGCACATTTTTCGGTACAAAGTGGGTCCGACACAGACACCATTTTGACCCAAAATTACCTTTTTGCCCCTGTATCCAAATTGGACTTATGGATAGGCTATCCTAGCTAATTTGACTATTCTGGACACGTTGGTGATGGTTGTTTCACCATCCGATAACACCTGTAGGTTTTCACCCTATTATTATAATCCTTCTTTTTTTATTCGTATTTTTAGATCCTTGTATCGGAATTGAGATCCATCGATTCCAGTGATTTTACCATCACTGAAATTGATATGTTGACCCTGTAGATGTTTATAGAGACTAGCTTTGACCATGTTTGACTATGGTTGACTACTTTGACTGAACGTCGAAGTATAGTCAACATTTGACCTAGTTTAACCTAGAGTTGACCAGAGTTGACTAGAGTTGACCAGTTGACTAAAGTCAACTATTAGTCAACCATTGACCTAGTTTGACCTAGTTTGATTTGGTTTGACTTTCTGTGACCTAGTTTGACCTAGTGTGACTCAGTGTGACCTAGTTTGACTTAGTGGACTGAGATTGACCTAGATTAATCATGCCTAATACTGTTGAACCCTAATTTCACTCTGAGCCAGATTACACAGTTAACATATTTCCACCAGATCTCAGGCGAATACATTCTCAGATAATATTTCTGTTTTATGATATCGTCTACGTTTTTTGTATTTAGTATACATATCCTTGTTCTTTTGACACATTGTTCACACGGATTGGTATTTCTCTGGATCCCATCATGAGATATTATTTCTTATATTATTTGGTATATCTTGTGCAAGTCTTTCTTGTTCCTTGTGCATTGTATAGACACGATTCCTGCGGAGGCTAGCTACCTTTTCAGAGAATCGCGTGTCATGATGTGTCATGGTTGGATCCACTATACTAGTAGGGGACGGAGAGTATTAGTATAGATGTGTGGTCATTATCCGCCTTGTTTATTCTTGTAGACCTTGTTTAATAGCCAATCCTACACTCCATATATGATTGGCCGGATCATTAGACCTTGTGCAGACCCAAGCCGGCCACATATTGAAACTAGTACTCACACACTTAGATAGATGATTCTTGATTCTTGTACATGCCATGATCAGTTTTACTTGCCTTATTCTAGCTCTAGATTTACAGCTTACCTTGCCATGATACTCACATGTACATTTCATAATTCTTTGTATATTCGCTCTATTTACTGCTATATTTTTAATATCGTCTAACTAGAACTGTTATTTGAGATTTGTGCTCGTTCCATCCTGACTGGATAGGTTGACAATATTTTAGGAGTAGTTGTGCCCTCAGTATTGGACTGCAGGATGTTGCTAGCTGGGGTAGTTTTTGGTATTCTTCACCGTGAGTTGTCTCTCAGGAGTTCTAGGTCTGGTAGTCATTTAGTTTTGTTATTGTTTCCCTCTGTTATCCTTATCTCATATGATCCTCGTAGACTCTAGTTGTTTTAGTGATATTGTTATTATTTCTTATCTTATCTTCCTTAGTTCTGTGATGTGGTATGAGTACCTTTATGGTTATGGATCTTGAGATGTTGTAGTTAGTATCGAGTACTTGACAGCGCTCTACCGCCGATACTGTGCCGTAGGCTGGACGTGACCCACGTATTCGTACCCGTATATCCAGGTGCGGGACGTGACAAAGCCTGGGCAGAATCTTAAATTGTTGTGCGCTGAACTCTACTTCCACACCTCGAGCTTTTATGACATACGGATGTCGCTCGTCACACTCATGAGCTTATACGACACAAGGATGCCATTCGTCGAACTATGAGGCATTCTCCACATAGATTGGAAACCCCACTAACACCAATATAATTTTCCCTTTCCAACTAGGCTGAGGAGCTCATCATACTGACGATCTTCCTACAGTACTCAAATTTTCTCCTTGGTAGAACCCTCATGAGCATATCCGTTCTATTGTCCTCTATATGAACATTCTCAAGCGTCATGTCCCTCTTCTCAAGCATATCTCATATCCAATGATACTGAGTTTCAATGCTTTGACTGGCTATCGTAAAGCAAAATGTACTGCTCTTGTTTAAGCCCTTACACGCCTCCGTCACCGCAACGAACTCTACCTTTGTCAAAGACAAGGCAACACATTTTTGCAACAACGATTGCCACGAAATGGCTCCACCAGCAAACATCATCACATAGCCTATCAAACTTCGATCTTGAAGGACTGTAAAGTTACTACTGGACATGATGTCATGTAAGCCTAAGTTGCACTTGTACAAGGTTAAGACTTGTATAATAACAAAATAGACTAATTCAACAACAACGTAGCAAAACTTTAGTACAGAATTATAAGCAGCGGACAATATTATAGAAAACCAATGGAACACAATAATATATATAAGAAAGATCTTTCTTTTATTGATAACTTTAAATCGATTATAAGTCTCTCAATAGCTCTCTGATACATGCCAATTTGGCTTACAACTCACTTGAACTATATACATAATTATAATGATATCATTCCATACATTATATCATTTTATATAGAAAACCATCTATATGCATCTTCTTTTGACTTTTGGTTCTTGAGGATAAGAATGTGGCTATCACTTCGGAACATCCATTTGGCCATCTCGCACATGTGAGCAAACTGGTGGGGAATCAGCATATTACTGCACTGGTGAAAGACAAAGGCTATACCCTCTAAAATGATCACTAAGTATTCATATATGTAAATATTGCATTATTAGTGATCTTCCTATCTTTTATCCACGTCCATTTCATGTAGTACAAGATCATAGTCATAATACTTCTTTTGAAAACAATTTCGAAAACCAATTTCATATTCCATTTAAGCATACGATAAGGTTAATTCCATACACGATAACATTTATATCTATCCGACATGTGCAGTGTGTTTCATGAGCTATATTCATTTCCTCAGGGTCATTAGCAGCAACATATCATTTATTACTCTTTTCTTCTTGTGAACAAATATTAGCATGTGAGTAACACAGTTCTATATCTCTAATCGGGATAGCAACATTTCATATGAAACATATTATTCTTAGGAGCAGTTTATGATAGAAATATAAAGTATTAAAGGATATTACTTATTCAGTGGCTCTTACCACTATCGAAGATCTATCCCTATACAAGACAAGGATTAGAATAAATTAAATATACAATAAGTTCCATATGCGTCCTTGTATTTTTAGGCTTACAATAATCTTTATATATGCATACAACTCAATTGGCAGTTGTGACTCAAGGCTAAGCTCTGTACTAATACATGTATACACCAGCAGTTGTGACTCACCGTTCAGCTTTTTATTAGTATTCGCTTATACTAGCAGTTGTGACTCACGATTTAGCTCTTCACTGATATATACACATACTAGAAATTGTGACTCATGGTTCAACTCTTCACTAATTGACACCTATCTATATGATGGTCCACGGGTCACTCTCCACAATTAGCAGTTGGTCGTACAAGCCCATCTCACTAATAGACATGACACCCCCCTAATTGTGAGGACTTATAGCCTCAAGATGCACAATCCCTCCCACGCCGAGCAGCTCTAATACCCTAGAAAACGGTCGAGAGACTATATCTTGTGCACAAGTTATCGAAGACCGACGCATGATGTGAATTCTACCACATAAAAACATCTACGATGCAACAGTTTATCGACAAAAAGACATTTCCATATTCTCATCAATATTCTTTATACGTACAAGCCATTTCATCTTTTTTTCTCTATACAGACAAGCCGTATCATCTCTTTAATAGCACAAGTGCCTTCTATACAGTTCCACCATTTCAGCGTAGGATAAAGGAATATGACATCATTCTTATTTATGCAAGCATGGCAATAATTCTATAATTTTAAGCATTGATATCATACGATTTAGGAACTTGTAAATATTCTCTTTTTCTCTTATTAAGCATGACAATGGTTCTATCAATTGAAACAACATTTTAACTTTAGCATGCAATCTTATCATCTTAACTTAGCAAAACAAAGGTTTCTTTCATTAAGCAACATGCAAATTCTCTTATTAAAGCCTACTGGGTCATTGTACTAACATTCTCAACGATGACGAACTTGTGTTTAGCAATAATCATTCATTCAAACTAATGGATTCTTTATTAAACATAAAGAATAAGAAACTAAAGTCCTTGTCCCCTTACTGGATCAATCATCTTCCTGAAGGCTTTCTCTAGAGCCAACACCGATCTCTTTGTCTATATAGTGCCTTTGAGGAGCGGGACACAACATAGCCCGAAGTCGATATCATTGTACCTACATCTCCAGCCATATCAACGTTAGTATATTCGACCAACTTTGGCTCGTCACCACCAAATGAAAGCTTTCAATCAACAGTGCCCTAAAGGTAAGTAGAATCCACTTGACTGTACTCTAATTTATCCTCCATGGATTGGAAAGATATATGCTAACCATGCCAACTGCATAAATAATATATGGCCTCTTATACACCATTACATATGTGAGACTCCCTACAGTTAAAGTATACGGAACCCGTTCCATATCTTCCTTTTTATCCTCGGTAGATGGGTCCTGCTTCGTAGTAAGCTTAAAGTGAGCTGTAAGGGGGTTGCTTAATTTCTTTGACCCATCCATCCCGAACTGCTGAAGTACCCAATGAATTTACTTCTTTTGTGATAAGTAAAGTACCTTGAACTCTCTATCTCGATTGATCTTTATCCCATGAATAACCATTATTGTGCCCAAATCCTTCAAAGAGAAGATCGTTCCTAGTTAGTGTTTCAACTCCGCTATCCTGATGGCATTTCAACCCACCAATAATATATCATCCATATAGATCAAACAATAATATAATAAAATAATCCACGATGAAGTATTTCACAAACATACAACGGTCCAAAGTCATCCTTCAATAACCATAATCCTCCATAAACGACTCAAACTTTCAGTACCAATGCTACGGAGCCCGCTTCAGACCATACAAACTATTTTTCAAGCGGCAGACTAAGCGTGACTTGCTCTTCTAAATCCCTCTAGTTGCTCCATGTATAACTTTTCTAAATTATTGTAGATGAATATCATCTTCATGTCCATATGCTCAACCTCTAAATCGAAATTAGATGCTAATGCTAGCACCACCCGAATAGATGATAACATGAAGATCAATGAAATGATCTCATTGAAATCCATGCCCTTCTACTGACTGTAGACTTCAACTACCAGCCTCATTTTGTATCGAAGGTGAGTAGCATCTTCTGTCTGCTTCACTCTGAACACCCATCGATTCTTCAAAGCCTTCTTGTCTTTTGGCAACCGCACCATCTCATAAGTGGAGTTTGCCTGTAAGGACTCATCTCCTCCTGTATAACCTGTATCTACTCCTGCTTATATTCGTCTTCCATTACTGATTCGAAGATTTGAGTTGTCCTCATATATGACCTACATCTACTCCTGATCCGTACGATGCATTATGATGACTAGATGGTTCGATGAAGCCTTATTGTACTTGGGAATATGCGCAAGGATCGCTCGGAAGGCTATGCGATCGTGGCGGAAACCATTTTGATAATGCGAGTAGTGTGCGTCTTTTGAAGATCCTTTAGCTTCATACTTGATAAAAATGATTTGTATGCTATGATTTATTGTTTAGATGCCAAATAAAACCTTGCAGGAAATTCAGAAAGATAAATAATCACATGACCCGTAGACTATTGTGAATCATTTATAAACTTTATACTGTTGTACTGAAATACATGACAGGTGAAGCAAAGAACCAAATACTTGGGCGGTGAGTATATCGAACTATTGCTCGAAGGATGTATGTCACGCCTACTTCCCAGTTTACTATAAGCCGAGTACGTAACTACATCTCTAGGCTACACCCCATACGAATACCTTTGTACCGTATCGCGATTGTCGCCTATAATATACTAGGTTAAGTACAGGACATCTAAGGATACATTCAGAACTTTATATATTTATACATATTCACCACACTAGTTTATTTACATAACCTTCTTCAAGTCTTACAAAAACTTTAATTTATATAACGGCTACAAGATGAACTTTGCTGGATCCTCGATATGCTACCCGATGATCACTCCTCGACTTCATCTACAGAGTACAGGGGCAATATCTAGTCTGGAGTTTCTTCTTCCCCTAGTGAACAATACTATGTCGTTAGAACGACAAACAAGTCCTCGGTCAAGAACGGTAATAAAATAAAATAAACTTTCGGAGTCAGAAATCTGTACATAAGTTGGGATGAATAATGAAAATGAAGATGATGAATCATTTGATTTATAAAAGAGTTTTAGAATACTATTATCCTAATTTTACTTAAGTGTTCAGAAATGCC